>CM014096.1:4207748-4407686 GCA_004119915.2 Collichthys lucidus | reverse complement strand
CCCCCCCCCCCCCCCCCCCCCTCAGGTCCAAAGCTTGATCTCTAATCTTTCTGGTTTGTGTGCTTTGACTTTCTCTGTCCTGACGGCCGCATGAAAATAATGACTTTCTGTTGTGTACGTTCTCCAAACGCACGTAGGGAAACCGTGTTGTAGAAGGTTGAGTGTGTGTCTGTGTTAGTCTGGTTTCAATCCTCCATCTGCTGAGAAGTTTGTGTGAAATATTAGAATACCGTCGTCGCTGCTGCAGACTTTACATCGAGTCATTTTAACAAGCAGTTTTTACAGTTTATTAAAATGTTAGATTTATTTATACCCACTCACTAAATATTGCTGGTGTTCAAAGTTGAGAGCATAAATATAAATCAGCAGGTTGTATTCTGTACATGAGGTGTAGGGTGTATATTACAGTATATACGACACACAGCATGAGTAGATTGTGTACGAGTACTCATTATACATGATGATAAGACTTTATTCATCTCACAGGAGACATTCATTTGTTACAGCAACTCACAATATACTCGATACTCATATACTCATAATTAATTATATATAATACTACTGTAATATATATGAAATAGCATGAAAAGAGAAGACTCGAATACAAATACCTCGAATTTATACTCAAATACAAGACTGTGGAGGAAGTACTGCAAACAACAGCCCAGCATTGAAATACTACTTTAATTAAAATGTACTTGAGTAAATGTACTTAGTTACATTCCAGCGCTGACATATGTGGTCATGATAGTTGATGCCTATTTATAGTGTGTGTGTGTGTGTGTGTGTGTGTGTGTGTGTGTGTGTGTGTGTGTGTGACCCATATTACGCAGTTTGTATGTGAGTATGACGTAACCACCGCCTGGCACGTGCGCTCTGACACGAGCCATAAAGTGAGAGCCGCGCCTATAAAAGCCACGTGAGGGTAAAGAGAGGCGCTCGTGACGGCTCCTACACGACAACAACACACTGATATGTGATGTATTTTTTTTAAAAAAAAATAAACAACCATAAGAACTATAATTATTTAATAAAGCTGCTTTGACCGTTATTTTTTAAACTCGACCGTTGTTTTTTTTAAAATATATATATATATCCTTCCGCCAATAGCTCTCGTTGGTGAGGCGGCAGCGGCGTAACTGGTTGCTAGGCGACGCGTGAGCGAGTAAGTGAGTGCGGCGACGTTCAGCGCATTAATATGTAAATTAGCCAAATGTGTGAAGCGGTCACAGATTTTTGGCGGCCAAAAAAAAAAAAAATGAATTTTTGTCAATTAAAATCTTTTATTTTATTTTTTTGGACGAAAAACAACCACGTAGAACAATTAAACATATTTATCTGTTTCCTAAAATGTTCTACAGTAGTTTTATTTTTAAAGGTAGGTGGAAAATAGGTGGCTGACACGCTAGCTCCAAGACATACAGCCTCCTCCTCCTCCTCCTCCTCCTCCTCCTCCTCTCTGTGTCTCCTCCACCATAGGCTCTCCTCTCCTACCATCATATATTGCTCCGTCATCGTGTCTTTGCACCGGACGGTCTCCTCCTGGTTCTTTCTGGCTCCTGTCGGCTCCCTCAGGCTCTGCTGGACGCGCCCGAAGCCGCTTTGAGATGACTGAGGTGGCGTCGAGCTGCTCTGAGATGACAGGTGAGGAAAATATGTTCTTCTCGTTTACACATACGGAGGATTAATGTACAAGCATTCATGTACACTCCATGTCATGCTTTGCATTAGATTTTTTACATTTTAAAGCTTAATGTCACCAATGAAAATGAGTGAGGCTGTGTTTTACAATCCCGCTGCTCATATATTTAACATTTATGGACATTATTATTCATATTTTAGCCTCCTAGGTGGTGGTTTCACATGCAACATTGATGCCAAGAGATGCATTAAACCCTGTTCTGTATAATCTGCCTGTATCTGTTATTGCTGCATAAAAAAACAATGAACTATACTATGTACTGCATGATGTACTGCATGATGTACTGCATGATGTTTACTGACTGACAGACTTTCTCAGGGAGCTTCATCAATGCAGCATCTCGTCGTCATACGTCCTGAGCAGAAGGGAGCAGTCGCTGCCTTTTAACAAACATGTGATTCAGCTCATTTCTTTTTAAACATGTGAACAGATTTGCATATCTAATGACTGTATGTGTGTAGACGTTGGTCAGTTATTTCTGTCAGATTTGATGTCAGCTTGGCAGATTGACAAACATCACGGGAAGGTTTACGCCCACGCCGACAACGAACACAGTCACTGACATGAACGAGTCACGTTGGCCGCTCCAGCTTTACATTTTTAGCCAGAATCATGTCTGACTGTTCTCCCCCCAAAACACAGCGCTGGCTCCACCTCCCACGCCACCGCTGGTGGTCACCAGTAGGAATGCATCGCCTTCCCGACCGTCATCCAATCACAGGAGCCCTACAGGTATGATACACACATCCTTAAAGTGTGTAAACATAGATTGCACAGATCAAATTCACACCAAATTATTGACACCAACTGTGCCAGCCACTGTACCATGTATGTTTTGGCTCTGCCCCAAACTGACAGATTTTTTTGTCAGTCTATTTGTTTAAAAATATCCATAGACCTTCATGGCATAACAACAATATTTGGTGTAGTACCACTGAGTCTGGGCATCGATTCAAATTCCAATAATCGATTCGATTAAGATTCTCAAGACTGAGAATCGATTATCATAATCCGATCCGATCTAGATTCGGGTTAGTGTTATTAAAACCATTTCTTTGGTCGGCTGAAGCCCTCGTTTTCAACAACGGAATACAGGCGCATGTCTTTGCAAATGTAACCCGCAATCGCCTCAGTTATTTTAAGAGAACGTACAGAAGTGGCTGGTAGTTGTAGAGTTTTCCTTGAGTGTTCTGTTGTCTGTAGTTTTATTATATTTCCGGTGAATTTCCATTTTTCCCACGTTCATGAACGCACCATAGTCATTCCGACGGCCATTGAACGCACCTCGCGCGTGTGTAGTTTAAACACGTGCACGCCTGTTTCAATTCAATGACGCGACTAGTGGGGTTAAAGTTCACCGGGAGAAATGTCTTAAAATTTTAATTCAACTAAATCAATCTTTGGATGCACGAATCGATCTTAAGAAATTATTATGCAAATCGATTCAGAATCGGAAAATCAATTTTTTTCAACACAGGCCTAAGTACCGCCGAATCTCTGTCTTGACCAGTGCTGCAAAAAATCTGCTCGTCTTTGCTTACATGTCTACTTCTACGTCACCTGGCAACCAGTTCTGCACCACGTGGAAAAAGATGGAAGCCTCAGACATATCAAATCGACACATAGGTGGATGTTTAATCCATGCTTTGATATTTTAGACCATAAACCTGTAATGGTGTAATAGGGAAGAGGTTGTAGGGTAGGATTTTGTTAAAATATAATCAATATATTCAACTGTATCTCAAGACTTTAACAAACAAAACTCACACAGGCGCACAGATAAAACAATATAATGCAACTATTTACTCAAATACTGCACTGTACTGTACTTGATTTGAGTATTTCCATTTTATACAGCTTCACACTTCTACTCCACCGTATTTGTCTGACAGCTTTAGTCACAAGGCACTTTTACAGATTACAGTTTTACAGTTACTTCATGTGTTTCCGCTAAATAAACTCTTAAAAAACAGCTTGGATTAGCTGGAAAATGTTTCAGGAGCTGCAGACATACATTCGAGGTAGAGAGACCAGATACTGTGCACAGAAACAAACTTTACTCACCTACATGTCGAGGATTAACACAAACCAGACTACAAGGCAAAAATACAACCAGAAATTAACCAGTAACCAAAATCTAGAACCAAGAACTGAACTGTAAACAGATTCAGACACATAACGGACAGAGAAGGAAACAAAGGAACTACATAACCGAGGCAGGAAGTAGAAATGCAAGACACAGACAGGGGAGAACTACAAAATAAAACAGGAAACACAAAGTTCAGCTGAGCTTGATAAACACCTGCAGTCAAAATACGAAAAACATCGTATATAACAGTAAAACACTGCAGAAAAAAGTTCTGCTGGTACCGGAGGTGTTAACACCGTACGGATTAAACATCCCCTGAATATAAAACATATGTAGAACCTGCAGGCAGCTCAGCTCATCTTTTAATTTTCCTTTCACCCGTCTCAAGGTTCCCTGAAGCATTTAGCAAAAGAGCAACGGGAGGACAGAGAGAAGACACAAGGTCTGAGTGACTCCCCAGCTGGTGGAGCTCCATGTGGTCTGTCCTGTTCATCTGTCACTGGCACACACGCACACACACACACACACGCACGCACGCACACACACACACACACACACACGCTTTGTGTGTGTGTGTGTGCTTGTGGTGGAGGATGTATCCAGATTCTTTACCTCAGCGGAAAAATACTCAATTAAAAGTCCGACATTCAAATAAAAAAGTAACTTCTAAATAAAGGTCCACTTACTTCTCTTGTTCTGAAGCGTTTGACTACATCACACAGAGCTCATCGGCAGATTGAGTTCGCTCGGTTGCCATGGAAATCCACGTTTCCACGACAACTGAGCAAACTCAATCTGCCGATGAGGAAATCCCCCCCCCCCCCCCCCCCCCCCCCACACACACTTTTAGGTCGACAATAAAGAACAAAAACTGAAAGACACACAAAGAGAAGAAGAAAAAGAGAAGTGCGCTCCAGTTTTCTGGGACTGTATCGAGCCTGTCCTCAAATAATAAGGAATAGGAATAAAACAAACGTCCTCGGCCACATTTTCATATTTAATCTGCAACAATGCTCCCGACACACCAGATATTTTTATCCCAGTGGCTCCTAACAGGTTAATCCAGCCATGTAGTGTAGAATAAAACGCTTGAGTGCCTCAAAGCAATATTATTCAAGTATTATAGTAGTAGTAGTATTCAAGTGTTTGAGTATTTATCTCCCGCCTCTGTCTGCAGAGATGTCGGAGATCCTGCGGGATAAGGAGCGCCGCGCCCAGCAGCAGCTGGACCGCTGCGCCGAGGAGCGCGGGAGGAAGATGGAGGAGCAGAGGAGGAAGGAGCAGAGGCGCAAGGCAGCGGCCGAGGAGAAGAGACGGCAGCAGAAAGAGGCAGAGAAGGTCAGAGGTCATTCGTCACATTCAGGATGACGTCCACCGACTCTGAAACAACAGCCGCACGAACACAATAAATAATCCAGATTCTGCTCACTCTGAAACTCAACAAGGCGGTAAAATACTGTCATGTAAAATGACTTTAATCCAAATAAATAAATAGAAAATAATAACATAAATACAAAAACAGTTTTCTGTGATAGAACATAAACAGATATCTGCATATGAACGCAGATCAGATTAGTACAAACAGGCGTCACACATTGGAAACCGTGAGCTATCGCCTTTTCATCAGCTTTTAAATCTTCATTCACGTGCAGCGATCTTATTTTATCTGAGTCCTGGCACAAACTAAGAACAGGCCAATTGAAACAGAAAACACACAGCAGTCTAATAATATATAATTAAAGCGCCACGGCACGCTCGTGAGTCTGTCCATCACACTTCTGAGAAACGTAGGAACGTCTGGAGTGTTTTTACAGAGATCAGCTCTGAAGCTCTGAAGCTGTGAAGCTGTGAAGCTCTGAAGCTGTGAAGCTGTGAAGCTGTGAAGCTGTGAAGCTGTGAAGCTCTGAAGCTGTGAAGCTGTGAAGCTGTGAAGCTCTGAAGCTGTGAAGCTGTGAAGCTCTGAAGCTGTGAAGCTCTGAAGCTCTGAAGCTCTGAAGCTCTGAAGCTGTGAAGCTGTGAAGCTGTGAAGCTCTGAAGCTGTGAAGCTGTGAAGCTCTGAAGCTGTGAAGCTGTGAAGCTCTGAAGCTGTGAAGCTCTGAAGCTGTGAAGCTGTGAAGCTCTGAAGCTCTGAAGCTCTGAAGCTGTGAAGCTGTGAAGCTCTGAAGCTGTGAAGCTCTGAAGCTGTGAAGCTCTGAAGCTGTGAAGCTCTGAAGCTGTGAAGCTGTGAAGCTCTGAAGCTGTGAAGCTGTGAAGCTGTGAAGCTGTGAAGCTGTGAAGCTCTGAAGCTGTGAAGCTGTGAAGCTCTGAAGCTGTGAAGCTGTGAAGCTCTGAAGCTGTGAAGCTCTGAAGCTGTGAAGCTCTGAAGCTCTGAAGCTGTGAAGCTCTGAAGCTCTGAAGCTGTGAAGCTGTTACTCGGGCTGCAGAGGAAATCTTGGCTCGGATATTCGTTATCCATTTTCTGTCTGCAGCCACAAATCATCAGCTGCTGCCTCCAGAGGCTGAACCGTCACCAGACGACAGTCGGCCTGAGTGTAACTGAGAGTTTAGATCCTCGTTGTGTTTTAGACGACAGCAGGTTGGACGTCTTTGTTTCCACACGTCCACATTTTGAGCAGGCAGCAGTAAGACAGTTCCCGTATTCACAGTACATTTAGTCTATATACAGCATCTTCTCTTCTTCTCGTTGAATTCCTTGTGTCGATCCATAACCGAGTCGAGTGTGTTTCCAGCTGCTGTTCCAGACTTTAAAGGAGTCGCAAGTAATTAATGCGAGAGCCGTAACGACTTTCTGTCAGCTGACCAATCGTGTGCACTCGACTGAAACATTTTCAAGGCACAGAATTGAATCCTTGTTGCCGCAGAGCTTCTCGAACTTCTTACACCGTGAGCCACCTCAGAACAAGTATCACCGTCAGGACGGCACAGGCCGGCCGAATCTCTAATGATGAACTCGTTTTAAACATTTTTAATCACAGATTATTTTAAATTTGAAAGAACCAGAGCTACCTGGGTGCAGAAGAGGTTCTCCTGATCTGCACCTCTCTTCCTAATACTAGTATTACATTTTAGCTCATACTCCTGGATACATGTCGGCTGAATGCAGAACTTATTTTAAATTATCTCATAGTTGAACTATTTTAATTCAGAACAAAGCACTAAGCTCATATTAAATGTTTCCTCCAGTGAGTGCTAAGAGGCTGTTGAGATGTGTGTGTAACACCTCGGCTGATGTTTTTTTGGCGTCCTTAACGGATGAGATGTGTTACATGTTCGTTCGTCGTGTTTTTATTCCGCACATTCCTCTTTCTTGTCAAAACCCGGCGCCTACATTACCCACAATGCCTGGAGATGAGGAGCAGCTGCAGGCGACACACATGCAGGAGTACTCCCCGACACTCTGATGTGTGAAATTAAGCATACAGCATCTCTTCTTCTTCATCAGACAGCTCATCATTAAGTCTGAAGGCTGCGATGTCTTCACAGGAAGCAGAGCAGCATCCACGGGATGTGAGTGTAGGTCGCCTGATTCGCCGTAGCAACCTGCTTTGGGTTGAGTTTACATCACGCAGACAGCTGCGTCGTCTCCGAAAGACGAGCCTGATGGTGCTGTTGGGGAATGAGGTGATCCTCGGGAAGAAGCAGGTGGACGTCCACACGAGCCACGAGTGACATCATGAACTATCTGCGATAACCCTTTGAAATGCTAAGCAGCACATGACGGGTTAACAATCCGGTGACACGGTGATCCACAGAGAGTTCACCATTCACCAGATCACTGCGTATTGATTTAAGGGCTCTGTTTGCATGAGTAAACCCCCCCCCCACACACACACACACTCATATGCATAACCTAATGACATAATGATCGGTCAGTCTCACGGGGCGATGACATCACCGGCAGCGTATCATGTGGCGTTTACTGGAAGAGACAGTCGATGCTGGCGGTGCTGTGACAGGCAGAAAGACGTCCGCCGCATCGACGAGATTTAAATATAGAATTTATTTTATTCAGATCTGCAACAATCTTTTTCATTATCTGGTCTGTAGAACAGGAAACAGCTGAAGAGCGTTTCACGTTGTTTCTGATAGATTCATATTCTGTCGGTCACTTAAACAATAGCAGAGACGACCTGGACGCACCACGTACGCTGAGGTTTGAGGTTGTTTACTCGGTTACTGAATACAAACGACGTGGCAACGTCAGAGTTTGTCATTAGTAATGTAATCGATTTCAAAGGAATACTTCTGGATTACTTTAAATTTATACAGAAAGAAATACACAAATCATTGACACCTTGACAATAATCTAATTACTAATTACTTAACTAATCCTAGTTACATGTAATCTGTTACTGATAATATTACTCTGCTCTTTGCTTGTTATTTATCCAGATTCTGGGAACGAGAAAACAATCGATTATCAAAGTGGTTGCTAATCAATCTTCATCGATTAATCGACTAATATTAAATATCTAATATAATAATAATAATCTAATAATATTAAATATTTCAGCACAAGGTTTTGACCCAGAATTCATTCACAACAGTTTTTAAAACGTAGCGTGAAAAACGAGCGTGGGGTCGTGTTGTTTTTTTTATCTGCTTCATCGTAGTTAGCAGATGAGGCACCGCAGATGTAAAAAAGTCCATTGTGACTAATTCTGACACGTTAGTTTTGTAATTAATGTTACTTATTAAAGTGAACGGCCCCTGATAAATAAAAAAAGTAATCACTGGTTAAATAATAAATCCTGCTGATAGATATTCAGACTTTAGTGCAGAGAAACGTCACGATTGAATTTGTGTTTTTACTCCTGGAGCGACGAGCTATGCTTCACTGTGTGTGTATATATATATATATATATATATATATATATATATATATATATATATATATATAGTCATCTGTCAGTTGTGTCCTGTTATGTGTCTCTGCCTCTGTTCTTCTCTCATCTTTATCTACACTGTATCTCTTTCCACTTCTCCCCCCTTCGTCTCTTACATTTCTGCTCTCTTTAAATCCCCCCCCCGCCTCCCCCTCCTCCTCCTCCTCCTCCTCCCCCCCCCCCTCCTCCTCCTCCCCCTCCTCCTCCTCCTCATCTCTCCTCCCTCCTGCAGTCTGTGCGTGACTCTGCATGCACCTTCAGCAAACCCACCAACAATGCTGAGGTGGGGCATTTCCATCCTTCATATATATATATGTGTGTGTGTGTGTGTGTGTGTGTGTGTGTGTGTGTGTGTGTGTGTGTGTGTGTGTGACTGTAAACAGAAAGACGCAGCAGAACAAGAAAAGTTGGATCAGGATGGATAAAAAATAAAAATAATAATCAAGAAATAATGAGAATAAATCTAAACAGATATAAATACGATACGAATACGACATCATTTATGAAGGAGCTAAATAAATATGTCAGAAGAAGGAGTTAAAAATATGCAAATTAGACAACCTGAGGTGTTTATTTATTAAAAAGGCTTTTTGTTCTTGGCCGTCCACTTGACTGGATTTTAAATAAAGAGGATCTCTCACACTGACAAGATTTACAGAAGACGAAATGTTTCAGGTAATCAGGTAATTGGTCGATGTCCAAAACGTAGACTGGAGTCTGCTATCATGATAAAACATAACACAGATGATCTGCAGGTCTGGAAAAGTCTTGAAAATCATTGAATTTACTTTCAATGAATCAAACTTTTCAGGCGATAAAAAGCACGACACAGAACGAGGACACGCTGAGGAGAGGTTAAAAATAAATCAGATACATTTATTATTTATCTTCCAGTTTATAATAACAAAACTTATTAAAATATAAAAATATTTAGATAAAAAAGAATCAAAGTAACGCGCAAGAAAATATACAGACAAATTAATACTAACCTAATTAATACAAGTGAAAATGGTGCGACAGAAAAATGTATAAATATAGTGATAGATTAAAAAGACCTGTCGATGCACTCCAACTTGTTCACTTGTTCTGAAATAACATCTGATATTAATATATATATATATATAAATAATACATCAGCACATTTGACAGGATCTTAAATAATCCACATTGTGATGTTATAAAAACAACAGAAGACTTTTAAATGATTATTTTCTTCACTGTAGCCACGCCCGAGGATGAAAAAGACAAAAGAAATATATTTGATAATAAAAGCACACACAGAAAAAATCTCACAGGAACATTTAATTCTTTTATTATTATTTCTCACCTGGATGGAAAGAAAACATTTAATTTATCTTGTTTGTAGAATATTTTTATCTTGTGTGATAGAGCGAGTAGGAAGAAGAAGACAGAGGAAGGAAGAGAGTGAAGGAGGCAAGGAACGAGAGAGGAGAGGGAGCAACCAGTATCAATATCTGATCCACCCACTCAGTGTGTGTGTGTGTGTGTGTGTGTGTGTGTGTGTGTGTGTGTGTGTGTGTGTGTATGTGTGTGTGTGTGTGTGTGTGTGTGTGTGTGTGTGTGTGTATGTGTGTGTGTTGCATTTTGTCCCTTCCTGTCTGACTAAACTGCTCCGTGAGATAGAGTCAGTTATTCGAGAGAGAGAAGGAGGAGAGAGGAGAGGGAGGGGTAAACAGTGGCGAGGTGGGAGAGAGATAGAGGGAGCCGGTGCTACCTAGAGGGAGCGTCAGACAGAGGAGGGAGGAGAGAGAGAGAGAGAGAGAGCGAGAGAGAGAGAGAGAGAGAGAGAGAGAGAGAGAGAGAGAGAGCGAGCTGCTGTATAATGTATCACTGAGCGACAGACGAGCCAGCGATCGAGCGCTGGTGACCGCCAGCAGACACAAACAGACGAGGACGGAGGGGCGAGGCTGCTGCTGCTGCAGGGTTTGCATGCGGTAACCATGGCGCAGCCGTCTCCGAGCGCATCGCCGGGCGCCCGTCGCCGTAGCGATGGCTCAGTGAGAGAGTGTCTTTTCTTCCCTATTTCTGAACGCAACGAGCAGGAGAGGCTGGAGGCCCTGGTCCGCCGGAGAGCCGGAGTTGCTGAGAGACGAGGAGGAGGAGGAGGAGGAGGAGGAGGTGTGGGGGAGGCCCGGGACCACCTGGATAACAGGCCCAAACGCTGGACGTGGGGAGGACCACCCGATGGAGTTGAGGGTGAGTGTGCTGACGAGTGTGATGGAGAAAGAAGCAGAGTGATCGTGGTGGTGATGTCAGCGGAGGGGTTGGTTTGAGATGTGGAACAGAGGAGAGCATACGGGCGGATACTGATGGGGGGGCTGGGAGCGGAGAGGAGAGGAGAGGAGGAGAGGTGTTTGACAGTGAGGGAGGGAGGAGGTCTGGAGGTCAGGGGGGAAAGAGGTGGGGGGATGGTGGGATGAAAGGGTGGGGACGACAAAGCAACAGAGCGGGTGATGCGAGGATAAAGGGGGGAAGGTGATGGAGAAGTGATGGAGCTGAAGAAAGGAGAAGGGCCGTGGATGGAAAAGGGTGTGGAGGCTGCAATGCAGGAGCTGCTGAGCGCTTTGTCTGTAAAGCTCCTGAGGGTGAGGAGAGTTGTGTGTGTGTTTACAGTCTGTAAGATGGTGATTTCTGGTGCTACAGGTGTGTGTGTGTGTGTGTGTGTGTTCGTCATCGCTCTGTTTTTATTTCTGTGCTGGGAGGAAGGTCTAATTCCCAGAAGAGCGGGAGTTACACATCAACCTTGAACGCACCAAGGCCACACACATAAACACAAAGTGCGACATGACATGACGCCGCTTACCGTGCCGAAACATCTTAATTTATCACATCGTCCTCGTCTTTTTCCGGGATATTTGTGCTGTAACGTCACCAAGCAGGAGGCCGGAGCGCCACCGCCGCCGCCGTGCAGGCAGCTGTGGATCCTGTGGTGCATTCATAACGCCATCAATTATTCACAGTACCAATAAGCCGAGCCGTCCTGGTGCACTGACCTGGGATCGGGGGTCCACCCAGCAGCTCGTCTGGCTCCGGCACCGGCTGACGGGCAGAGGAGGCTGCTCTGGGATCTGTCAGGTCCAGCAGAACGCTCACTGCAGCAGAAAAAGCAGCATCTCATCTTACAGCTCCGCTCGATTAAAGGACAGAGACTCAAAGCTAAAGACACAAACTGTGTGTTTGTGTGTGTGTGTGTGTGCTGCAGATGTTTCTCTGCTTCCAGTTGAAATAACAGCTGAGATGCTCGCTCCACATGCTCCGTGTTGTGAAATATCAAAAGACATATGGAGGCCACTGACTGAGCAGTAATAAGCCGGGCTGTAAATCAAGCAGCTCCTTCAGCACGGTAATGTCATTCACTAGAAACCAAATCTGGGATCAGGACGTTCTCTGAAGAACAGAAACATCTAGAATATTTACATTTGATGAGCTGACAGATGATTTGCCAAAGAGGAAATAAGACACGAGGTATTAATGATGAATGATGGTCATGTTTTTCAAAACACCGAGCAGCTCTGACTCAACGAGCTGTGATTTACGTGGAGTGAAATGTCTCAAAAGCTACTGGATGGATTTTAATAAAACCCCACCGAGGTCTGTTCATGTGCTTTTTAACCCTTTATTAAAATACTTAGAATATATATTTATATATATCTATATAAGAATATAAAGATATTTTTTGACTTTTTAGTGTCAGTTTTTCGCAAATCAAACCCAAAGAAGTTACCGTTCATTCGCCAACATTTATTTCCAAATTAACGATCAGACGTATCAGAATTTCACGCACGTGAAACAAAGCAAAAAATGTTCATGATCCACCAGCGACGCTACCTGTGACGTAGCCTGACATTTTGCTGATTGGCCGGAGAAAGTCACGTGATTCTGCTTCATTGTAAAAGCCAGTGGAAGTGACAATAATAAAGGGTTAAATGTGTAGATATGCTATGTGGTTCAATCGGCTGTTTGCGAGTGGTATTTTATTTTAAAAAATCGACCAGACTCTCTGTTTCTGACTTCCTGTCAGCTCGAGCTGCTCTGCGCAGATCGACGGCGTCCATCAAAAATAAAACTTCTGGGGACGGTCGGTAGCGTAGTGGGTTAAGCGGCCGCCCCGTGTGTGGAGGGTATAGTCCTCGCTGTAGCTGGCCCCGGTTCGAATCCCGCATCGGACGGTTAATTTACTGCGTGTCACTCCCCCTGTCAATCTTCAGCTGTCCTATTATTAAAGGCATAAAAGGCCAAAAAAAATCATCTTTAAAAAATAATAAAACGAACCTCGTCGGCTCCGGTGGGATTTGAAACGTTTGACTAAAGACGGCTGCGGTTTGTCGCGGCGACTCGCATCCGTGCACGGTGGAATTTCGGGGTCGTGGTTCCCAGAGGATGGACCCTGCTGCTGGATGTGTCACCACGCCGTTTGTTGATCTGTGGATCTCACAGCTTCTCCTCTAGCGCCATCATCAGGTCAAAATGTCCACGAGACTGTGGATGGTTCAGTGCGTGAGCTCACAGGCAGCTGCTTCTATAACCTGTTTTTGTCTGAGGTGACGTGGTGCGTGCCGTGTGCCTCACTGTTTACGTCAGTGTGTGTGAGTGTGTGTCTAGATGTGGACGTGTGCGAGAGTGTAACGCTTTTGCTTCTCTCCGCTCTGCTTCACCTGCTGCCCAGGTAACCCTAAGACCCCGCCCTGCCATGCCATTGGCTCCGCTCAGCCCAATGAGCTCCCTGCTGCTTCCAGCGCCAGCCAATCCCGTAACGGTACAGAGCACATGACTTGTGTTTCTGTGTGTGTGTGTGTGTGTGTGTGTGTGTGTTTGTTTCCACGCTCATACGCTGTCCGCTGTCTCACCTGCAGCTGTTCCTCTGTTTGCATGTGTCGACGTCGTCCTGGAGTGTGTTCATCACACGTGTGTGTGTGTGAGTGCAGTGTTATATATTCAAACATCTTTGCGAAGGTTTCAAACTGTCTCGTCCTTTGTGTCACACACACGCAGCAGAAAGAAACAATCTGATCAGAGAACACACAGATTGTTACGTTTCCATCGCACAGCTTCAAACGTGACTCGAGCCTGAATCTCAGAGTGTGAGCGGTGCAATGTCAAGAAACGCTGCTGACTTGATTATAAATCTGTACTGCGCAATATTTAAAATACGCTCGGCTCCTCCACGCTCCGTCTGAACATATCATAATGTAAATATAATGTTTAACACACACACTTATATTCTCCTCTGTGGCTGAGTGTGTCTGGTTAGGAGCCCCCATAACACACACACACACAGACACACACACACACACACCCTTATCACAACAAAGGGCTGCTCGACTTCCTGTCTTCCTCGCCCAGGGCTGTGTTTAGCGATGCATACATATCGTTCTCAACAGGGAACCCAGTCTGAACCCACCCTGCTCCGCACACACACACACACACACACACACACACACACACACCATACATCATACCAGACATTCACCCTGTAGCTATCTGTAAAACTTATTAGACCCCAACTACACACAGGCAAGAGTGCAATCAGATCAAAACACACACACACACATACACACACACACACACACACACACACACATACACTCACACACACACACACGCACACACACACACACACACACACACACAGTCCTCCGTGTCTCGTGTCACTGCAGAAATCTGTTTTTATTTCTGGTTGTTGATTTTTTTTGCTCTGAATCGAATCTGAAGCTTGAAAATTTTCTCACGTGATTAAATTAGTTTTTGTAAATAATAAATATATAATAATAAATATATAATTTATCTGTTGAATACATAAAAAAAACAAAGTGTTGATGCACGACACTCGACACAGAGACGATGATTAAAAGAGAAAAGAAGTGATTTAACCGGTTTATAAGATCTTTATGACCGATCACAGAAAACATCAGAAACACATTTAAAGAGAATAATTAATCACAGCGCTGCGTCACTACTAAACACTGAGAGGCGGAGTTCCTTGCAGGATCAGGTGCAGTGTCACATTTAGCAAGTCGAACCAGAAATTGTTTGTCATGCCGCATCGGACTTTGTCCGTGTGTCATAAAGCCGTGAGCTTGTAAACATTTCACCTGTGCAGAGAAATGTATCCTGATGCATAAAACGATGACAGCCAATAATAAAGAGTGGAGCACGTGAGATCAGAGCCTAATAAAAATGTTTACATAAGCTGAACAGAACACATCATCCTTAAAACTTAAAGCTCAGCTCACAGTGTGCTGTATGTTACAGAGCAGCGTTCATGCAAACATGCAGCCCAGAGAAACAAAAAACAGACGACTGTGAATAAAATCTTATCCGCGATGATGAAACTAACGAGAGAATCTTAAAATCGAGGCTGCAGAGTTTTGTGCGAGTTGCAGCTTCATGTTTTTTTATTATTTTTGTGATCATGATGAAGCTCAAAATATCTTGAACAGAGCTCGTGTTAAAATGCTCTTTGCTGCTCGTTAGTCAGAACTAATTTTGGAAACATCCAGGCAAACCATCTTTAATCCACTTATTTCAGTGGTCATGCACACACTGGATGTTGTCCCGGTGCCTCCTCTCAGCTTCATGCAGCATCCTCCATTTCATGATGAAGCAGATCGCTCTGCCGCCGTCTGTCTCTGCTCTGCTGCTTCATTCCTGCCTTACATCACCAAGGTTAATTTATTCAGCTGCCTGCACGGCTTATCGATCAGCAGGATTATTTTCTGGGTGAGCTGGCAGTTTTTGTGTGTGTGTGTGTGTGTGTCGTGCGATGGTGTGTTTGTTTTCGGGGTCGGCGGGGGCGTTTATCGAACGTATTTGTGACATTAACATCTTCCTTTAACCCGACAGCAGTCCGGTACTCTGATCCTTTGATTTGTGTTTTTATCAGTCGGTGACTTCCTGTCTCCACCTGCGATGGATCCACCAATCAACAAGCAGCTCTCCAACTCTTCAGCCGCCCTGCATTCACCAGAGAGAGGTGAGAGTAACACGCCGATTACAAATCAAGAGCGTGCGGGAAACCTCCTGGTCTCACCTTCTGCTTTCTGGTGTGAGAGCAGACACGTCGAACTCAAGGAGATGATATCACACTACAAATCCCACAATGCACAAGATGTCAAGCTGCTTCGGTTGTTTATTGACGCACTAATCCGCTGTCGCGTGCACGTAATTGAGTTTGACTGCTCTGATCTGGAGGCTTTAGTTTGTCCATCGCTGTAGAAACATTGCAGGCTTCATGGAAGATTACACACTAATGAAAACACAGTTACGAATATTTTAATTCCCGATTGGAAGTTTCCTTGATTCTGGGGGCGGTCGGTAGCGTAGTGGGTTAAGCGGCCGCCCCGTGTGTGGAGGGTGTAGTCCTCGCTGCAGCTGGACCAGGTTCGAATCCAGCATCGGACGACCAATTTACTGCGTGTCACTCCCCCTCTCTCTGCTTCCTGTCTGTCTTCAGCTGTCCTATCAATAAAGGCATAAAAATAATTTTAAAAAAAGAAAAAAGAAAGTTTCCTTGATAGAGACTTTATGATAGAACATGCTGTGTTTGATGGGAGGAGATTATTTAAAAGCAAATAAATAATATGAACAAATTCTTTGTTCACCTAAACCTATGAACACGAGGAAGCGGTTTTATTTATTTCAGTAAGTACGAAGCAAGACGAGAACTTACTCAGTCCAAAAACAGGACCTTAAAGGTCTGGTGTGTAACATTTAATGTGATCTATTGACAGAAACTGAAATTATTATTTATAAATATGTTTATTTTACCTTAAAATGAGACTTTCATACCGACCAAACGCCGGATCCTTCTGTTTTTCACGGCCACCGCAGTATCTGCTTCGTGCTTGAAACAAGAGGGTGAGGTTAGGGGTATTCAGTCGGTTGCAATCTACACTTTTCTAGACACTAGTATCTAAGATGAAGCTTTTTGTAGTCCCTCTTGCGGACTTTCACCTCACAATTTTTGTCCATCGAGGTCAGATCAAAGTTTTTAGGAAAGGAAACCAGAGTTCGTTTATTTGACTATTCGACTGCAGCCCGAGTCTTTAAGTCTGTAGCCGGCTCATCCTTTCGCTTCCCCATGTGGATTTAGAGAGATTAGAAACCGTGCCGACCCCGGCAGGAGTTATGTCCTACAACATGACAACACGAAGGTGCAGAGACGATGGACGAGTCTTTGTCTGTTCCTGCGTTGTCCTCTCAGACTTCCTGAGCACTAAACACATCATTGAAGGTTTAAATCATCTCATCCGCTGGCAGATGGTTTATTATTCGTAATATGAGGCGACAACGATCGAAGGACGGTCGAGTTCTCGAGTTAGGACGAGATGTGAGGTCTGAGGTGAAGACGTGTTTTCCTCTTCTGATTTCTCTTGGTGTGTGTCGTCATCATGGTGTGTGTATTTGTGTGTGTTTTGCGTGTGTGTGACCCATCAGTGTCTTTTGTGTCTCATCGAACAGCTTCCCCCAACAACCACCGACCGTACAGAAGTTCTTCCAACCGCAGGAGCATCGCTGGACTCCCCGAAGAGACGCCAAGAGCCAAAACACCCACGGTGTGTGGACGACCTGCTCATTTGACTTCTTCATCTCTTAATCCTTTTTTTTTTTTTTAATTCTTCTTATTGTCCGTTTTCCACTTTTTCTTCTATTTTTCTAAACCATCAGTCAGTATTTAAAGTTTCTGTTTCTGTGAATCTGTTTTAATTTGCCCTCTTCTTCTTTTGAGTCCGCTGCTCTTGTAAAGCACTTTGTTTTATTGTTATATTATTATTATTTTTATTTGCATTTAAATCTGAAGTTTACTTGTGTTTTTTCTTCATTACACATAACACTCAGTTTGGTGTGTGGAGGAAAGTTTCACAGCGAGTCTCAGTCATGTTAACTCAACAAATATCCGTGTATGTTGGGTAGAAACTCTGTGAAATCATTGCAGGAATTTATATGACATAATATTAAATTAAAAAGCCACAATCCAGGATTCAAATGTTCCACAAAGCCGCAGACAGGAAGAAGTTGTTTGCAGTAATTACATTAATTAAAGAGTTAAAGATGTGTCTAATTGCAGGGAGAGTCTCCGAATACTCCGGTACGCAGCTCCTCCTTTAGGACCAACGGCAAGGGCCCCGCCACACCGAAACGGTACGACACACACACACACACACACACACACACACACACACACACACGTGCTTCGGTCAGGTTAGAGTCCAGGTGACCTGAAGGTGTTTGCGTGTTGTTGGTTTTTTCAGGGTGAAGTCGACCAGGAGTCGCGCCCAGTCACCCTGCTCCCCGGGTCAGTACCCTCCGTCACCGCTCCGGCAGAGGGCCGGCACCCCCGGCACCGACGACAGGGGTCACCACACCGAGGGCAAAGGTCACAGCACCCTGGAGAGGAAGTCGACCAAATCTGAGCCGTCAGAGAAGAAGATCCCCAAATCCACCAGCAAAGAACTGAATGCAGGTAAAGACGGTGTGTGTGTGAGTGTGTGTGTGTGTTTGATTCAAGTCGACCGGCCTATTGAACCATCTGTACCTCCACACAGAGTCTCCGGGCACGCCCACAGGCAGGAGCGTCGGTGGGACGACAGACGCCGAGGAGGCGTCCAGGCTGCTGGCAGAGAGACGACGTCTGGCCCGGATACAGAAGGAGCAGGAGGAGAGACAGCGGCAGGAGGACGAGAGGTGTGTTTGTCTGTAGAAATCTTTTGTCTGTCCCGTTGCATGGTGGCCTGTGCGGTTCAAACCTCACTGTGTTCCTTCAGGCTGAGAGCTGAGGAGGAGCTGAGGAGGCAGCAGGAGGCGAGAGAGAGGCAGGAGAGAGCCGCGCAGCAGGCCGAGGAGGAGAGAGTGAGGCGGGAGGAGGAGAGGAGGAACAGGGAGGACGAAGAGAGACGGCAGAAGGAGCAGAGATGGAAGGACATGCAGGACCAGCTGGACAGAGAGGTCGGGTTGAATAAATACTCCTCTGACAATACTCCCCGAGGCGAGCGTGAGTAACTGTAACGGATGTTTTTCAGAGGGAGGAGGCCTTCCTGCGAGCCCAGAAGGAGGCCGAGAGGAAGAGACAGGAGAGGGAGCTGCTGCACATCCAGGAGGAGCAGGAGAGACTGCAGAGGAAGAAGGTACCACGCATGAATCTCCACACATCGAGTCGAAACATTCCTGAAGGGGCTTTAATGAGTTTTAAGGTGCGTTCGCTTTTTCACAGAGAATCGAGGAGATCATGAAGAGAACACGTAAGAGTGAAGTGGAGCCTCTGTCCGGAGCTGCAGGTGAACCCTCCTCTAAACACGTGACACTTTGTCCTCTTACCTCTCCGGCTTCATTAGTTTGTCTGAAATTGAACGAGCTCGGCCTCAGCTGCAGTGTGACTCAGCAGAGTCGGACAGGCAGGAGAAACAGCGCCTCCCCGTGGTTAAAAATAACCGAGTGTTCTGCAGCACATGTCGAACTCTCTGACCCAAAGTGGTTGCTGGTTTATCGGTGATTACACACAACATGTCGGTGAACTTTGTAGTTTGTGTTGAAGCAAATCTCTGTCACACTGTGCGTCCCCCAGCGTCCGTCCCCTCCGAGGAGGACACCCCGACTCCGGCCGAAGCCCCCGTCATCATGCTCGGACCGCTGGAGAACAAGAGCTTTGTGGACAGCGAGCTGTCTGACGGCGTCCAGTCCATGGACGTCAGGTGAGGTCGTCTCCTCTTCTCCTGTCACTTCATGCGCTCAATTTTTGAAGCATCAGCTTTTTTGACCGTGCATGTTTTTTTTTTTTGCTTTGCAGAGAATAAACAAAAAGAATCTCAGGTGCTTTCTATTTTTTTTTAAAATACTGCTTGTACTTTTTTTCACACTTCAGTCACCGTGTCTGCCAAGTGTTGTCTGCATCGAGGTGACTCACCACATGCCGATCAGCCTTTCTTTTCCCAGTCCTGTATCTCATTGTCACCTCATGCTGCTCAGAAGTTTGTAACGGTTAGATGAAGGAAGAAAGGTGTACGTGTTGTCAGGGAGATCATCCACATCTCATGTGTGAAAATGACCCAATTTGATTTAAACACTGAAGCTTTATCGTGCAAATTAATGAAATATTCTGTCTCTGTCATCATTGTGTCTTTAAGTTCTCCATCTGTCTCCATCAGTCCAGTTTCCAGGGAGGAGCAGGCGAGCGCTCATGAGTTTTCACCGGTCACGGACGGGACAGACGGCTGCCCTCTGGAGCACCTGATGGACCTCGACGTCCACGGACGAGGACAGCGCCAGGGTGCCGAAACGCCGCCCTTCGTCAAGCTGCAGGCCAGCAGCGGGGTCGGAGACCTCAACAAGAACCTGCTGATCCAAGCTTACAGCGCCGCCTCCGAATCCTCCCAGCTCATCCACAGCATCGGCCCGAGCAAGCTGGACGTCCAGTAGCCAGGTAGAGACGCTTTCACCTCTGCTTCATGAAGTCAGGTCGAGTATCAGAGTTCAGATTCTGTGGAGATTTGATCGAGTTTAATCCGTCAGATCAACGTCATCATATTAAAATATTTTGTCTTGTTTTCCCCTTTAGGAACCGGCAGGTTCAGTAGAAAAAAAAAGGAGCCAGGAGAAACAGACCAGGAGAGCATCACCTCTGTCTGCAACAACAACAACAACAGCAGCAGCAGCAGCAACAATCATTTCCACGAGGAACAAATGCTGAACGACTCACTTCACATCTGTATTACCAAAACCTCGCAAACTCATAACAGTAGAGCTTCTGGCCACAGTTTGAGGCAGCGCAAACGGGCGACTCTGACTCTCACGGACGGAAAAATCGTGCAAATAATGTTAAAGTTAATTTACGATGTGACGGAGGAGGAAGTGCGATCAGAATTCTTGCATGTTTGTCAGGTGAAATAATGAGAACGTAAATCGACTTGCAGGTCGTCATTTGGTTTAGAGGTCGACGGTGCAGACGTGAGTTGGGGATTGAGCCAAAACTGCACCGACCTACAGATCACAAACTTCTCTCCTCTGCGCGTCGAGGTCAGCGTCGCCCCGCTTGCACTGCCGCAAAAAAAAATCAGTCGAGTATCGCCCGCTTTAATCTCTCATCTCTGCTTTTGTAAAACTCTGTAAATAGATCCGACCGGGTGGAGGAGTCCTGTCTTCGTAGGTGCAGGGAGCGGCTCTGTCGCAGTTTATCTGGAGAGACGCCGCCGCGTGAATACCGCGTAGCATCTTCAGCTAGTTTATGGTTGTAGCCGTGTACTTGAACAGTCTGTCAGATGGTTCCTGTGTGTTTGTCTCACCTCTGACAGCCACTCCGACTTCTATAAAAACCCAGTCTGCTGTAGATTTCCCGTCATCCTGATGCTGGAGAACGTCCATCAACAAACCGATATTATAACCCCGGCGTTGACCCGTAACACTTAGCCGATAGCTTTTCTGCTGCTCGTCGACGGAAACTTCTTTTCTTCGTTGAAGAAAAACTTGAAGGGGAAAATAATCTGTCAGATGTTTTTGCGTTTTTATCCGCAGGCAAAGAAAAAACATTGACACGGTGTGTTGTGTATTTGTCTGGCACGGACTGTCACCACGCTAGCTGCAGTTTGTAGTGTGCACTCACGGTAGCTGTGTGTTTCACTGCTCTGAAGATGCTTCTATCTCCACCCCCCACTAAACATATACCTCACCGATTCAGAAACAGACTCTGGTGTGAAACAGCGTTCACCAACTCGCAGCTCATCACCTCCGAGGCCTTAAACCTCTGTGCAGTCATAACATCCCCCCCCCGTCCTCTGTGCGTCATCCCGAGGCTGTTTTAATCCAGCATGAGCACTTTTGCTGTTTTGCTGCTTTTCCTTTTAAAGATCCTGGAAGTAGAAACACTATAAATGTTCCTTGAGCTAGCCTAGTGGGGGGAAAACAGGTTTGGTCAGAGCATGCAACTGCTCCTCCAACAGCCAGGATTGTAATACTAAGGTAACCGAGCAGAACGCCACCCAGTAACCGACCAAACTCTGACCAGATTTAAGAGCATTTAAGTAGAATCACACCTTATTCTATCAAGTCATTCATTCAACCTTCAGCTGAACTTCTCAAAAAACCTGCAGTACTTTAGGTACTTAGGCGTCATGATCGATGACCAAATCAGGCCTTACCCGACCCAGGTCATCTCACAATTACTCTAACGGCCTCCTGACGGGTTTCCCAAAGTGGGTGAAGAACCGGAGACTACCTCTCCGGTTCTACACCCACTTGCTTGAACGTCCTCACACAGACATGTTACCTCCTCCTGGTTCTGCCACCCGTATGCTCAGGACGATCCAAACCTTTCTGTCTGTTGTTCCTCGTTGGTGGAACGTCCTACCAGATCAGGGGCGTCCCTCTCTCCCTCCACAAACCTCCTGAAGACCTCCAGCTCTTCAGAGAGGACCTCCTCTACAACACTACCAACAACAAATTTAAAAAAAACAACAACATATGTATACGGATTGGAATGAGGCCATGGCCTGGTGGTTGTAGGAAGTGTTGGGAATCAAATTGGGATGCAGGTGCAAGAAAAGTTCTTGAAACCCTTCTTGTTGTAGCGCTCCTCCACGGTGCCACGTTGAGGGAATAAAAGGCGTTTACCCGTCATTGTTTTTTTATGTTTTCACTCTCCCGTCGGCTTCTCCACTTTAGTTCATTATTCCTCCAGACTCTCCCGAAACTCATTGTAAGAGGGTCTCCTGGGTCCCCTTGTATGTGAAGTAAAAAATAAAGGACATAATGTTTATCCTGATATTACATAACTCTGTGACACTGCAGCTTGGTGGAATATATCATTGTAGATGTGGTGCATGGATAACTGCTGAAAAAGAACAATAAACTTCATCAAGCCATTCGTGTCGGTGAGCTGGATAAATAAACGTGTATAATAACGGACGAGGGAAAAGATTCAAACGCTGTACGAGATGTTTAGTCTTCATGACATGTGACATATGAAATGACAAATCTAGTGTAGGGCTTTTATTTATCATTATATCTCACTGTGTGTTGACTTTATGCTGCACTGAAATTAAAAACTGATCTGCAAAAGTTGATCAAATGTTTTATTTGTGTTCATATTACAGATGGGAACAGATCACAACAACTTTATGTTTTAGCCACACAGCCTTCAAAATAAAACAAAGAAAAAGGCAAAGAGTTTGCACTGGCAACCCGATAATTATTGATTATTGATTATATTGAGAAGAGCCTAGAGCCCTGAAGTGAACCTCAAGTAGTCGAGTATATTTGAGCCAAAGGTTACATAAAAAACAACATTATTAATTAAAATATAAACCGAGAAACGGAACAAAAGGTCACGATAAACAACTGATAATAAATCACATGCACCAAGAAAATCTACAGAAGTCCAAAGCAGTCAAAGGTTCATACATTTTATTTCCTCTGTTTTCGCATGATTTGTTTTCTCGTATTAATTATGTCGTTATCTAGGGATAACAACATGTTATTTATTTCAACATAATGACACAAATAATTTAAGATATACTAAAGAATGGACAGAGCATGAGTGACGTCACCCACTGGTCCAAAGACGTGGATCATAATTAGCTACAGAGACCAAAACTGTTTTTTGTACCAGGCTGTAATCATGTTTATTTCTGCTGTGAAGTTGGACATTTGGACATGGGGACTTATAGAGACTGACTCACTTCTGGAGCCAGCCTCAGGTGGACGTTAGAGGAACTGCATCCCGGCCACAGAGGTTTCTGCTCTTGAGAAAAAAACAGTTTGGAGTTTCCCGTAGAAACTTAACTTATATAGTTGTTGTCTGGTCTAAAGCATGTGTACAACTGTTCCAGCCCAAAAGGACGAACACACTGCACAGAGAGTGTAAGAAAAAAGAGCTCCAATGTGTGTCAAGCAGCTTACCCCGAGGTCACACTAAATCAGGTTAAATTTAGTGAGTCTAATAAATAATGGGTACTGTGAGTCATGATTGAAGATAAACTGCAACTGAATATATTCACATTTACCCCATTTATCCATCTTTTTGTATTTAACACTATGTTTAGTGTAGGTTTAAAAAAAAAAAAGAAAGCATACAATCACAAGGACAGTAACATCACGGACATCCCTCCTCCCCCCACTCTCAAACATTCAAAACAAAAACAAACAACACAAAACAAAAAGTAATAATAATAATAACTGATTGATTGATTGAAGTGTTTATTTCGAATATGCAAACAAAAATAAAAAAAATAAGGCAAAACATTTAAACATAGAAATAAATATTCGAAAAGGAGTGAGAAGAAGAATAACTTATAAACCTCTCTTTAAATAATGATACCACGCTTCCTTGCAGCTTGTTTAAATATTACTGATACTTATAGATAAATATAATATATTCCTGACTTTGTATTACAAAAAATAAAAATAAAATAAAACCTGCATATAAACTTAATACAATACGCACATGCATGAAGAGAAACAATAATAATTAAAAATAATAATAATATACAAAAAAAGGGAAACATTTTTTTATCCATCTAAAGTTCTTAGCGTGCTTTTATTTTTTTGTCCAAACGTGCCTTTACTTTTATTCTGAAAGGACCCGCGGCCGGAAGCCTCGTGCCTTGTCTCGCCGTTTGGCGGTTGAACAACAACATCCGCCATTTTCCTCCGGACGTTCGCGGGACAGAAACACCTGCGAGTGTCTCTGCTCGGCTGACGAACACGGACTGTCCTCTGTCCTCTGTCCTCACAGACTGTTTGTCTCCGTCTCGTGTTTACTCTCGCTTTAGCTTCACCTGAGCGCGCGGTCGCCTGGCGCGTGTCGTGGACGAAGGTGAGTCAACGGCTAGTTAGCTTAGCGTTAGCCGCCGTGGATACAAACTTATATAATATTACATTATAAACGCGTGTTAGTGAGACTCAAACATTCAGACTGGAGGGTGGAGGTGAAGCTGATGGAGCTGGGTGCAGTAACACAGGTGTAGCTGTTGTTTCTGGGGGCAGCTAACAGGTAGATAAACCAGGTTAGTCTGTCACTTTAGGTCAGCAGCTACAAACCAACGTAAACCTGAATTTTATTGAGGTTTTAATGCTCAAACTGCTCAAAAATAGATCTATTATTATTATTATTATTATTATTATTATTATTATTATTAGGGCTGTCAGTCCAATTAATTATATTCTCTGTGATTAATTAATCTTCAACCTGATGTGTCACATTTTAAACCTGGCCTATAATAACTTATATTTACTTTATTAACCATTAGATTAGATTAGATTCAACTTTATTGTCATTACACATGTACATGTACAGGGCAACGAAATGCAGTTTAGCATCCAACCAGAAGTGCAATAGGCAGTAAAGTGCATGTGGCATAAATATTGTGGTATATAAAAAGTATGTTACATGTTGTTTTTACAGTGTATGGACAATATTTACAGATCAGAGGCTATGTACAGGTGAAACCTTGTTTATATGCTGCAGGTTGTTATTTATGGAATTTTAATGCATGTAAGTTAAACATCATTTATTTGCGTATAAGTATACTGCCGACATTGTAATGGTTCAAAGCTGGCTGATCATTTTTCACACAAAAACACTGAATGGAAATGAACCTAGTTCAGCTCTCAGTCTTTGTGGTCATATGGTCTCACAGGCACATATAGGCCTTGATACAATTAACAAGTAAAAATAACAAGGCAGATCTTATATAATAGAGGTCATTAAATAATGTGACGAAGAAATAAACTAACAATATCCATAATATGGAGTGTAACAATAAGTTGTGTCCTCATGGTTCCTTGAGTTCCAGGATAGCTTTTTAAGTGAATCACGTGGCAGCATTTTCAATGTTGTAAATAGGGATGTGACTTTTGATCAAAAACACTATTCGAAATTTGCTAAACACTATTCGATATTCGATTCGAAAATCCTGGCAGTACTGAGTCAATTCAGTCACGCATGTTGCGCTCTGTGTGCTGTAATCCTCGCCAAATATGACGGCAATTGCTGCGGTTAACGGGCCATCCTTTCGGGAATGTTTCGGGTCGCTATTCTTCTTCTGTTATTTTGACTACGTTTACTGTACGATAGCGGCACCCTCTGGCCGAATTAATGAAACAGAGTATGTTAGGAACTAGGAAACGCCTTTCCGTGCTCATTTTTTTTAGTGGAATGCAACGTAATCCAAAACGGCATTCGAAATTACTATTCAATATTCGAACTCGTCACGAATATTCGACTATTCGAAAATCATGTCCCATCCCTAGTTGTAAACAGAAGTCAGAGTGTTTCAGTGTACACTATAATAATATACTGGGCTGCAGATGTCTTCTCATACAGATAGTGTGTCTGTCCTGTCTTTTGTATGTCTCGTGCACTTCCTTTAGTTGGCCTCTGATTTACTGAGGTTGGCAGGGAGGGACAATTATAAATCAGTGGTACAAGGACAGGAGAGACAGGCTAGGGGACCATGTGGATATAAAACATAATGTTCATTACTGAGCAGAAAATAAACTAAATGAATGTTATGTTATCTGTATCAGTGGGGAGTTGTCAGAGACGGCCCAACAGTTAGAGCTCCTCGAGGAGCCTTTTCTTTGTAACCCCTTTTTGTGTGTTGCACTGTTAAACGCTCCTTCTTCTACAAGAATATTAAATTCAACTTAAACATTGACACTTTGAATCCAGTCCTCCTTATTTAAGGGTTCTTCTTAAAAAAATCTCGTAACAGTGTCTAAATGAATCGCTCGCATATCGAATCAATGCCTGCGCGATCGTATCATCCAGCCCTGCTTTATGTCCATTTATCTCGACGGGAGATAAAATATTAGACACAACTTCTCATCGTAAAAATCATCTTCAGGTATATGTCGGATTATTGATTACAGTGGTCCCTCGTTTATCACGAGGGATACGTTCCAAAAAATAACCCGCAGTAAACGAAATCCGCGAAGTAAGTTTTACAATTATTATCCATGTTTTAAGGCCGTAAAACCCCC
The DNA here is from genome assembly GCA_004119915.2 of Collichthys lucidus. Classification (NCBI taxonomy): domain Eukaryota; kingdom Metazoa; phylum Chordata; class Actinopteri; family Sciaenidae; genus Collichthys; species Collichthys lucidus. Next base: position 4,381,018 of record CM014096.1, on the reverse strand, counting down.
TAACCACACACTGTTATACACCTTTTTTACACGCATTTTGTACAGTGCTCCCTTAAACAGGACGCAGAACACAGTGCGAGTTCATACTGTACAGTATGCTGTAAAAAAAAACATGCAAAATTACACTGAAAAAAATCTGCGAAACACAGCGAGTCCGCGAAAAGTGAACCGTGTTATAGCGAGGGACGACTGTACCGTATTTTTCGGATTATAAGGCGCAATAAGCGAAACAAAACATGTGTCAGATAGGTCGAACTTAATTCAGCTAGTTCACAATAACTCAACGTTGTTCAGTTGTAACACAACAATACAAAACAATACGCTCACTCAGTAATGTTGAATTGCAGCTGCTCTATTCCCGTGTTCTAATGCGCGACTGATACCCATGAGTTTGAAATAAACTCGGCGTTTTGGGCACGCCACAATGTTCCCGGTATGTTGAAGCACAGTAGGCCTACGTATTACTCTGACTACGGTAGCCGTAATGTGTACCACATAAAATCAGTTCGAGGTTACACAACCAGAATTAATACATACATTAATAATACATACTGTTGATTTTTTTCTGAGAAAATTTAAATGCGCCTTATAGCCCGAAAAATACAGTACTTTGACATTCCCCTTAATGTGATTAGGTGAAGTAGTTTAATAACAGCCTGAATCTCTCTTTTTCTTTTTAAGGTTGACAAAATGTCGAGACCACGGTCCAGGTCACCACGATACAGGTAGACGCATTGCCATATTACTTCATGTTCATATTTACATTTGTGTCCCACAAGATAAGAACTTACAGTGAATGCTGACTCACTGATCCATGATGTGTTTTTCTTTTTAGGAGGTTCCCATGGGAGGAACCCGACTTTGATCCTTATAAAGTCCTTGCAGAACTGGACGGGGATCAGATGGACAGGAGCCACCACTCCAGGGAACATCTCGAAGGAGACTTGGATTACTGTCGGGAAGATATGTACCCGGAAGACCAAAGAAGATCCCCTCCTTCCTCAGACGATCACCACTTTGTGCACCAGCGTCATCCGGACCAGGAGGAGTTTTACCACAGGAGGCTGTCACCTCATCGTGATCCGATGGGCTACGACGAGCGGAGTCTTTCCCCGCTTCACGATGAAGGAGTAGAAGAAGATAGACGAGGAGGAGGAGGAGGAGGAGGAGGAGGGTTTAGAGAACACTTCCAGGGTTTTGAAAACAGAATGAGGTTGTCGCACTCGCCTCCAAGGTTGATGAGGGAAAGGTTACCGCCGACGCCAAGGTCTCCCCGAGAGCCGGGGATGGGCTGGAGGAGAGAGGAGCAGGGCCGAGGTCGAGGGAGGTTCAGAGACCTCAGTCCAAGTGCGAGGTCAGATGATCAAAGAGGGGGAGGAGCAGGTAGGGAAGGAGGAAGGAGGAACACACAGGGTCCTCATAGAGACAGACGAAGAGAGGATTCACACCAAGAGAGGAACCTTCCCTTTAAAAGGCAAAGAAGAGAAATGGATGGCGACAGTCACCTTGGGTAAATTTAAAGCCAAAGACTTTGCAGCACTATTGCAGGGAAAAAAGGACGCAAAGAATAAAGAGGATTCTCGTCTTTCTGATTTTCCATAGAGCCAAAATCCTCACTGTCATCATGCTTTTTTTCCCCTTAATATAAAGAAATGTTTAACAAATATTGCATGGCTTAAAGTAATACAGTTTAAAACATTCATGTTGCAGCTGTAATCAGATATTTGAAGCTAATTTAAGTGCACATTTAAAACCACATGTGAAGATGTGACCGTTAAGTGAATAATTGTTGAACCGTGTCACCTCCTCTTATGCTGTCACAGGTACGGGAATGAGGAGGACTTTGGAGAACAGCGTTTCTCAGTGGACGCACCCAGAGATGGGTTTAGAGGAGACTCTCAAAGGAGCCTCCCCCGCGAAGACGCTCGCCACTCAGGACCGCTCGTCATCGAACACGGTCACGGCATCACGCGCAGCAGAGAACCGCCGCGGTGGGAACAATTTGACGGTCGCAGAGATCTCGGCCCTGGCTTTGACCGTCAGAGGAGCCCCCGACCAATGGGATCCTCTCAGGAGCGTTTCAGGACGTCGGACAACCGGTTGGATGATCGAGAAGATGCAAGAGTGCGGCATTTTCAAGACAAGTGGAGAGACGCAAGCTATCATGAAGCTAAGAGGAGCCCTACGCCACAAGATAGGCCAAACCCAATGAGGGAGGGTAACAGAGATGTTCCCATGAGCCACAGGGGCAGGGGTGGTCCTCGCCCGGCGAGAGGATGGGTCAGTCGCGGGCAGGGTGGAAGGACTGGACCGCATAGGAATCAACCACGCCCACAGCAATCCTCGCAGGGATACCAAGATCTTCCTCGCGAAGAGGAAAGGCCGGCGTATCGACCCCTCAGGGAAGATTTTTACAAGGATCCCATTGAAGGAGAGTCTGACTGGGCAGAAGAAACCGGACTTCAACAGTGGAAACCAGAAAGACCTGGAAGTCTGGACCGGCACCTCCCGAAGGTTGACTTGGACCCCAAAATGCCTCGCCAGAGGGCTCGTGGGTGGAACGATCAGAAAGCCAATGACATGAGCGTCGTAACGGAGGAAACGCTAACCATCAAAGTGGACATGAGCCGACCCGTTAACCAAAACAGGTAGAGTATTTTTTAAATGAAATTATCAAGGGTGAGAGGTGAAAGTTCACACTTCTGTTTCTGAGCTCACGGAGGAGGACAGGATGTGGAGGCTCGTTGAAGAGACTGATGATCACAGTGTACATTCACATTCTCGTGGATCGACGAACTGCTGCAAGCATCCGACACGTCATATTTGCTGTTGCGACATACACTCAGGATGCCTCGCAGCGCAGAAACTCCAAACTTGTGGATTGATGCCAGGAGGAGAAACTTTCACTTTTACTTTCAGACGCTCACACCACCTGAATAACTAAAATATTCACGACTGGAGAGCGTTGGGTCTTTGGGTAAGTGATCGCATCCTGAACAAGGTGGCGTCGCTCTCCTATAATATAAATGATCATCGCAGTTGGATCTTATTCTACATAAAGAAGTGGAGACATCTGGAGATTTATCTTCGATGGATTAATTAAGATTTTTACGGAGTCGACGACTCTCACATTGCCTCAGTGCACTGATGATGAAGGACGTGGTGTTCAGTCACAAATCAAGAGACCGAAGAGTACGACGCCTACAAAAACTGTCTGAAACTACAGTTTGACGCCTTCTCAGATTAATCTGCACAGATATGGAGGAGCGTTCGACTTCATAAAGTGGACAACCTGAACGATGGCTGCCGGAAAAGACGATCAAAGTCTTTGCGAGATGAGAAAGTTAAATGGAAAGGCCGACATACGAGAGCTGGAAGGATTCAGCAGATACAAACCCCAAGGCATGAAGACGTAAGCTCATGTTCGGCACAGTCCATCGTAGACGAAGCAAGACTTTGACATCAGGCTGATGAGTGAAGAGGAATGAGTTGACTTTTGAAGAACGCTCAGTGAAGTGGTGTCCCGTTCACGGTATGTCGTTCTTTTTCTGTGGAGCCAGTTTGACTGAAAATGGACGCCTGTCCTAATTTTACTGCCAGCAGTCATCAGCTCCCCATGAACTCCATTGAACCACCTCCTGATCGACGCTACACCATTTCCACAAATGGCATTTCTGTGACTGATTTAAGGAAACTTTCACTCGCTGGTTTGCGTGGCTGGATCGTGAAAGAAAAACCTGCTGAAACTGAAGGAGGTGAATGTCTGTACGCAGCCCTTGTTTCGGGGAAGGAAATCAAACACTGCTGACGGAGCTCTGTGGAAATGAAGACGCTCAGATTTTTGCTGATTTAGTGACACAAATCGATGCCACGTGTTTTGTCTTCAAAACACCACAGAGAGGAGTACAAGGGAAGAAGGAAGTAACTCTGTGAAAGGGGAAATGCATCAACCAAGACAGGAACCTGATGGGTGTTGGTTCGCATGCCAAAGCTTAATTTGGTTACCTACATACATCGATCATTGATGTAACCCATGGTGAAGAGATCGTACCCTTGATGAGCAGGAGGTATTTGTTGCTGTCAGAAGATCAGCCTCTGCGTTAAAAGTCTGAATACTGACTTTTATTTTGGGAAGAGGATTCAAAGCATGTTTGAAATGTGACGGCTGAGACAAACGAGGCGAACCTTGGGAGTCTTGTTTTTGTCCAGCTTCCTACAGGAGCTGATGAAAAACAGAAGAAGAGAATCTCTTATTAACGTGGCTGGTAAAGAAGACAAACTTCACCGACTGAACAGTTTGAAGAAGAAGAAGCTACGGGCACGAACATCACCGCTGCTGAAAAGGAGAAAACTTAGCCAAGGACATCAATTCGAAAAAGGCCAGGAGCATTATCATTAATGATGATGATCGATGGAGAAATGCAGCCGCATCTGCGAAAAAGCAGAAACATAATCAATGCTGGAAGTATCATCAGAAACGACACTGAAGAAACTGAAGCCGTGATCGTAATTATCGTCTGAAAAAGCTGCCGTCATCGAACTGGAGGAAAAAAAAGTTATTGAAGTCGTGAATGCAATAAACCACACTGATCAACTGAGGAATTAAAGAAACAATATCTAATACTCTGCTGAAGAAAGAAGCCTTCAGAAGCTCAAGGAGGAGAAACTGTGGGGCAAGTTTGAAGAAAGAGCCGTCACTGGCCAAGAACGGCCAACGTGGGCTAAGAAAATATCAACAGTGTTCGACGGAGGAGTCGTACAACACGGCTGGAGTCCACCAAATGTCTGATGAAGCCAAACTGAAGATTTAATGGATCCAACGAGAAAAGAAGTGTGAACTTTCATCCAACATTTAACTCACCAGTCTGATTAAAAAACAAACAAACTATCTTGGTCTCCTCCAATGATCTATAAAGAGAATCTGTATGATTTCGTGTGTGTATATCTTAAACATTCTCAGTTGAAAGTCGTGAAAGGTAAGTTTGCTCGGTAAGGTAAAGATGTTGCATTTATTTATCTTTTTAATATTTTGACTCGAGCTTCTTGCTTCAATGCAGATCATCGAAATCTGTCCCAGTCACGACAGCTGCTAAATAAAACTCTCCTCTGCATGTTTGAGTTTTTAGTTTCACGTCGTGGCTGGTTTCATTCTCCCTTCTCCTCCCCCGCAGCTCGCTGTGTTACTCCTCAGACAGGCAGCTCTCGTTGGACCTGGTCAACGTCGGTCGCCAGCGTCTGGACTTCCTGCCTATGCTCGAGCACTCCGGCTCGTACCGGGAGACCGCGATGCACACTGGGACTTTCGCCCAAGAAATCATCACACTGGTGCACCAGGTCAAAGGTCAGCACACACACACACACACACACACACACTCTTTGGTCAACAGCAGCTGTTTCCTCCAACAGTGAAATCTTAAAAACTGGGAACAGTTAGCATGTGACATTAACCTGCAAGTGAAACCTTCATTGCTCGTGTTATCAGGATGAATGTCGTCATATAATCGGCTCGCGATTGAAATGTTTGCCGTGCTCCTCGTCTGTGTTCACAGAGCAGTATTTCAGAGACGACGGGGTCACCCTGAACGAGCGTTTCTCGGCTCCCCAAAAAGGCGGCTACTCCGAGGACGAGACGGAGGAGCTGACATTAGACGAGAGGTTCAGTTCAAACCGGTACGTTCCAGGATGATAGACGGTTGTTTTTGGTGCTAATAATACTCTTTGTTGTTCTTTTAATTACATTATTTACTGTGTTGCTGGAGAAGCGTCAGGTTGTGAAATAAAGTCCGTCTTCTCTCGTCTGCAGAGGTTTCAGCTTGAACATGAACTCGCTGCTCGATGACGACGAGCCTCTTTTCTCCAGGCTGGGATCCCTGCAGGTAAACGAACTGTTACTGTTGTGATGGAGTGGGAAAACGTACAAATGTTTATATAGAACTTCAAATTTTAATCGATGGTTTGTTTGTTTGTTTTTGTCATCCATGATGTGATGGCAGCCGGTGCGAGGCCCGGGCGACCTGAGGCATGACCTGGAGAGGAGGAGGCAGGAGAGACTGGAGGGGGTTAAAGTCACAATATCAGGGAACAGTGTGTCGCAGCGCCCCCTGGGTCCAGCCAGGTGAGACTGAACTGAAACTATCAGCTGCAGCAGATGAAGAAGATGTAAAAGTTTCCAAACAGGCGATGTTCATGATGATGAAACATTCAAGTGATTAACATTTTCTGCCCTGTGTGTCTGTGTCAGTGAGCTGGAGGGTCTTGAGTACAGCGACAAGGACGAAGTGGCTCCAATGCAGGACGAAGGATTCTCCAACTGGGCAGAGGAGCAAGGCAGGAGGCGAGAAGGCAACATGGTGAGTCGGGTTTCCGTGAACGTGATCCATCTGATGGAGGCGGCATCTTTAATGTTCGTCTCCTTCTTTAGGGACCAAGGAGAGGAGCCTCCTACAGGCAGAACACCGGCCCCCAACGCAGGAACAATCGCTTCGGCAACCGGCTTGGACCAGCGAGGCGGCAGAACTACCGCAACAACCCTGCAGGTAACTTTTTACACCCCAAGACGGACCAAAGTGCTTCAGTCAAGATCATTTAAAACACCTGAATCTGCTTCAGAGTGAGCTTCAGCCCGTCGTTCAGCTGTTTGGCTTAAACTGTGAGTCTAAAAGACCTGCTGTACACGACCTGGTCTGCAAACAGACAGTTGGTGAAGAAAGTGGAGCATTTAGCAGCTACAGAGTCCAAAAAGAAAGGTGGAGTCGTATGTTGGTGACAGCATCAAATCTCTTTAATCTCGATGATTAGCTGATAATTTTTAGTCACTGCTTCCCAGGGATGTAACGATGCATCGTGACACGATTAAAAATCGGTACAAATGCGTGACGACTCGCATCGGTTGACAGAAAAAATGAATCGTGATTCTTGTTGAATGAGAACCCGCACAGCGCGTGCTCTCACCGGTCAAACAGGCTTCCCGCCGCGTTGCGTGAGCGTGGTGTGTTTGGTCCGTCCTGCACGCGACTTCAAACCCACCGGGAGAGTTTCAGGAGCGAGCGCTTAGCCCGCCAGACTTTGTTTACCTGCTCAGATTTGGACATTTTCCCGGGGTATGTTCTTCTAAACATGCTTCTACATGTGCAAATATGTTACGTAGTTAGTTAGTTTGTCTGTTTTTACGACTGGCAGTTTGCACGGGGTATTTTATTTTGAAAATCCTCCGGGTTCTCTTTGCTTTTTCTGTGTCTGGCTTCCGCCCGCTCGAGGTGCTCTGTGGAAATTGACGCGTGCTGCTGCAAGTTTTAATGTTTTTATTTTATTGTTATGTACAAAACTTATCAGCCACATTGGCTGCTGATCAGAAAAGTAAATTTAGAGCCTGGTTACGCCTCGTGAGGAAAACTGCACATCACAGCATTAACAGCAGTTTACTGTGAGACTGTTTCTAAAGAAAGCAGATATCTGTCATGAGTTCTGTTGTTTAAGATGTAAGCTGCATTTTTTATAAGAGAACACAAACTGTTTGAGAGTTTCTGTAAAGAAAGATCTTTTTCCTACAAATAAAAAGATAATTTGATTTGGTCATAATTTGTCTGTAGATCATTTTGAATTTAAAAAATCTTATCGTGAACAAAAAATTGTGACTCGAATCGAGTCGTGAATCGAGTGCATCGTTACATCCCTGCTGCTTCCTCCTCAGTCTGGACAACACAAACATGTAGATGCCGATAACACGATAAGATCGTATCATTGCCTACGTGACGTTTTCTGCAGCCAGTGCTCGGTGTGACACGTTTTCAGGTGAACCGTGTTTGTTCCCGTTGTGTAAGGACATTACCGCTTCTAATCATACCTGAGCTGCTCCAATCCCGTCTTCCTCCTTCCACACCGCTCAAATCCTCTTTTATTATTATTGTTTGTGCGCTGACCCACTTTGTTGTCAGCCATGACCCGAATTTCTCTGACCTCGACTGTTTTTATCTCTCTCCACCGTCCATCCAGGTCCTAACTGGTGATCGGATAACAGAAACTTTGGGACTCTGCTGATTTGTTGACTTTTTTTTAAAACCAGCCAACTAGAAAGGGGAGAGTATGTTGTCCTGTTTTCTCGGACTGAATCGAGCCCACGTCGTGTCAAACTGTGAAGAAGTCGGATCAAACCGGATGATTGAGTCGGATGTGAAACGTTCTTCTTCCACCTTTCACCGTCTACAGCTGCATCGTTGGAGGTTTCACCGAAGCAGAGATTTTAACTCGTCCTTTCCGTCCAGTTATCAGTGAAGCACACATCACCGTCGTTCTGGTTTAGCTGCTTATTATCGACATTGTGTTATCTTGATTTCTTCTGTCAGTTCGATCACATCTGTTCAGTGTTTCTGTCCGCGACACGTGACCGTGTTGCTGAACAAATAAAAGTTTTGTCTTTTTGATTTATCCCCCCTGAGTGTCATTTATGTTTCAAAGTTAATCTCTGCAGTTTGTTGTAGAACACTGACCCGTCACCATCAGGTTTCAAACGGCTAACTGCCGAAATGTGGCCGCTTCAAACTCCTGATCGATTCAAGGATCAGTGTCTTTCCTAACTCGAAGCTGAAGCTGCCAGGTTTCACGATTTGAAGTCGACTTTCGGAGCTGCCAGTCGCAGCTTTAGTCGTTTGACACATGCCGCGTTATTTCACGTCCACACTACAGCACAGATTTTAGCGCCGACTCAAGGGCAGCGAGGAAACTATAAAAACGTGTGAATACTGAAACTTTGCATCTGTTTGTGAAGTTTTCATCGGCCTCGAGCTTTTCAAAGTTGTTCCTTCGCGTTGGTTCTTGACGTCAGGTCACAGTTTGACAACTTTCAGGGTTCCCACGGGTGCTTGAATTCCTTGAAAATGCTTGAATTTCAATTCAGGCTTGTGAAAATGCTTGGTTTTTTTTTTTTTTGTGAAGTGCTTGAAAATTCTTGAAATTTCACAATTAGTTAAAAATCAAAACAGTCAATCTACCACCATATGAAATAATGCTAATTACACCCATATTATTATGCCATACAGTGGCACCGCTGCGCTTCCCATGACCATCATGGCAAACACAACTAGTAGGCTACCTATTTAAAGGTGCTGGAAAAATGGAAAGACTGGTGCTTGAAGGTGCTTGAAAAGTGCTTGAATTTGTTCATGAAAAAGGTCTGGGAACCCCACAACTTTGCTGACTCAAGTTGTCCCCAAGACAAACAAACGCTTCAGTTTACCTCGATCAATTTTCTGTGAGGCCGTTTGTCAAATATATTGAGAAATGAATATTTATTTCAAACCACGGGTGAAAATACAAAATTAAAAAAAGACAGTTACACAGTTTTACATCAGAAGACATCTTGGCTGCTCGGTTATGTCGGCGAACACAGGGTGACACATTTACTGACCCTAAAAACACTAAAAACTAAAACATTTGTTTTTACAACATCACATTAAAACAGCTTATAACTGGTTCTGTGTTGTGACCAAACGTCATAGCAGCGTCGCTGTTGAGGTAGCAGCTCGTCCCGCTGGGTGACGGGACGACGTCTCTCGCAGTTTATTTCACTTTGGTTGAGGACGGTCGCAAACCTGAGCGGTTAAGAAGGCACGCGGAGAAACGAAGCTGCATTTTTACTGATCTTTGTGATCACGTGTTTTCGTAACGACGGGTTAAAAATGCTGTAAATCCTTGAGAGAGCCTTGAGGTTTCTTTAGGCACTGTTTGACAGAGAGAGAGTTTGAAACACCAACTTTAATCAGGCCACAAATATATAAAATATATTTAATTATTGCTCCGCCTCAAGGTGCCTGCTGAATGTTTTGTTTCAGTAAAATTAAAAAAAATATTAAGCAGCTTGAAAAAAACCCACTATGAATTCTGGATCTTTCTTTTATGGATATTTAAAAATAAATATTTTAAAAATGCAGCTTTTAAATCTGATGTAAATATACGTTTACTGCTGTCCCAAACTTGTAGTATTTCACGGCAGGAACACGGTGAGTCATGACGTGTAAAATCTGTAACTGAATCAGACTGAAGTCGTGTATCGAGAGATCATGATGGAGTCTCCCATGATCCTGTTACAGATCTTCTCGCACAGTTTAACACGAGTCACTCGTATCCTTTAGAGACAAGGCTTCAGTCGCCAGGCGGACTCGTCCTGTTGGAGGTCCACCGGGGATCAGGATACCACGTAGAGTCTGGAGATTCAGAGGTGAGAGTCGCAGGGTAAAGGTCGAAACGCCACCTCCATGTTCTCCTCCATGATGATGTCAAAGCGGCACATTAAAGGTCTGACGGAGAGAACGGAGAACACAATCAATGATGACTGACTGGTAACATTTCATCGGCTCAGACTCACTTGTGAGGATTTCACTCGTTCTTTCTCTATGTGACAGCAAACTCGAGTCTCTTTGAGTTTTAGACTGTTAGTCGGACCAAAACAACAACGTGAAGACGTCGCCGTGCAAAGTTCTGACTAGCCAGTTATTAAAAATATATGTATATATAACAAACAACACTCTGAGTTCAGCACCGACCTCTCGGGACGCTCCAGCGGCGTGAAGCGTATCCGCAGCAGTCTGATTTTGTAACGAGGGCCGATCACGTTGCCGGTGTTGATGCGCACAGAGATCTTCTGGACTTGCTGCAGATCGTCGTCGAACTGGGCCAGCAGCCGCGTGGACGTGTACTGCTCGAACCGGAGGAGCTTACTGCGGAGCAAAGAGAGATAAACTTAAATATGCAACTTAAATATCAACGCAGGAAGTCCGATGCATCTTCTTTACACACCGAAGTTTGTGACTCAACCCCACGTATATGCAAATGTGGATTAATCCGCCACATAAAGTAGTCCAGGCTTTATTTTTAAGAATCAAACCAGATATTTGTGTTTTTGAAGATTTAAAACAGCCTAAACCAGAACTGTTTGGTCCAGTTTTTAAACAGACCAAAGTTTGTTTGAGCTGGTGTGAACTCAAACAAGCGAACTCTGGGTCTCGGTTCGCTTACAGTGACTGTCCAGCGAATCAGAGAGTTAAAATCCTGGAGTGAAAGACGCTGCATGTTCTGCAAACCGGTGTCCAGGCGTTTCCTTACAGACTTACTGGTCTATCCGGGCCTCTGTGAAGGTTCTGCCACTGTGCAGCCGGATATAGACGACCCCCCAGCGGAGGTACTGGTTCCAGGTCACCATGTCCACTCTGTAGCTCAGCTCTGCCACACAAACACAGTGTTACAGTCGGCTCAGGTTGAAGTGAAAAAGCGGTTTGAGGCCTAACATGTGGACTCACTCCTGTAGGGCAGCGTGGCCGTGGTGCTGAAGAAGACTTTGGTCTGTCCGAGATGCAGCAGAGTCTCTCTCCACCTGCTGACGTCGTAACCTGCAGGTGAGACGACACGGGTGGATCAGACCTCCATCAGAGTCTCACCTGGGTGTGTTTGATTTCACCACCTACCGAGCACGGGACAGGGAGCCGGTTTGAAGGCCTCGCACTGCAGACACCGCCCCTCCAGGAAGTCGCTGTAGGACGAGCAGGGGTAACCCGTGAGGCTGCAGGTCCGGTTCAGGGCGCACAGGTAGAGGAACACGGAGCGCTGGTGGTCGCACACAAAGTACGACTTACCTGTGGGAGGAAACAACGCCACAGTCAGTGTGTGTGTGTGTGTTGATGAGCGTGTGTCAAATCATGTGTGTGTGTTCGTTCACCTGAGAAGATGGTTTTAGGACAGCCGGGCTGATCTGCGCCGCCGTTGGCGTAGAAGTCGATGTGACCGTGAGCTCCTCTCAGCCCAAACGCTGCACAGGAAGAAGAGAATAATAATAATATAAATATTAAAATGATCAGTGGCTACCATGTGACTTTTATTTAATTTAATAAGTTATTTCAACTTAAAAATGTAAGTTAGAGGTTCAGTCACAGCATTTTATGAGTTAAAATGACCTAATACGATTAAATGGAGCCTGTTGACAAAATAAATTTAAATAAACTTTAAATCCTCACGTTGTGACAGCTGAACCTGCTCATTATTCACACGGTGGAACTAAGTACATCTACTCGAATACTGCAGTACAAATCTAAAGTACTTTTTACTTCACTACATTTATCGGACGACTGTAATTCCAAGTTATTCTCCAAACGAATCACATTTAGATTTTATAGAATATGTTTTGTTTAGTCGACGGTTCCAGCTGCTTTTCTTTGAATTATTTTAGGAATTTTAAATTAATTTGTAATAAAGAGGTTTGGACGGTTGGTGGCAGCGTTTCTCAATGTTTCTCTGAATCTTTCCAAATTTAAATAATCGATAGTCGATTCATGGAGGAAATGAAATGAATCATTAGTTAAAGTCTGATACGAAATAATTTAAAACGAGCTTCAACAACTTCAGTAATAAAATGCTGCTTTTACATGAATGCATGAGTCAGAATAATGTTTTCCTGCATCGAGTACTTTAAATACTTTATATACAGATACATACTTTTACTTAAAGTAATAGAGTATTCTGTGCGGGACAAACAGACACGTCGACTCTTCAGTCGTCATCGTGTCTCTGCATTAATGCGTCCGTCATAAAGATGCTCACAGTTCATGTCGGTGTGAAGTACGTCCACAAACATGGCGTCTGCCGGGTCCAGCCTCTCCTCTGCTGTGGCGCTGGTGAACATCGGCCCTGCCGGGTCCAGACCTGGAGGGGACGGGAGGACGTTTAAATGTGTTTCAACACTCAACGTGCTGTCACTTTGCAAAATAACTTCATTATGTCTCTGACCTGTGATCCGTCCGATCTTCCCCTTCAGGTTCGCTCCTACAAATCCAGCCAGGTGAGCTCCCAGGCTGACGCCGATGAGGTGAACCGAGCTCAGGGGGGCTCCTTCCTCCTGCAGGTACACAACGTTCAAAACGTTACGTCCGCGGTACATTTTGTTCTTTCTTCGTTCGTCTTTTAGATTCTCTGTGACAAAACCCGGCAGGGTTCAGGACTGTAGCCACCGTCGTCCCTCTGTGGGTTGTGGGGGCTTTGGTTTCACAACTATTTTTCAGCAGATGTACTTTCTCTCTGCTGGCTGTAGAGAGAAGCTTCTCTTTGGGAACAGAGGAACTCAACACCAACCTGAAAAACTTTGTTAATCTGTCCAAAGTTCACTCTCCTTTTTGCTCCATTTTTGGTCTCCACCAACCAAAATTCAGCTGCTAGATGTTCCACTCTCTAGCTTCTTTCGGAAACGTGCTGAAAAACCAAAACTATGAGCTAAAAGAGGCTGAAGGACTCTGATGATGTTCACACTGACTCACCTGCATCGTCGCGATGAAGCCGGTCAGGTTGAGCGCCGCCTCCCTCGTGTACGTCACAGCGGTGAAGTAGTTGAGGTTGGCCGCGCCCTTGTTCCAGTCCACCACGATGACGTTCATGTCCTCCTGCTCGGCCAGCAGGTGGACCAGGTGGTCTATCCAGATGGGGGGCGCTCCGGTGGGCCGGTAGCCGTGGATGACGAAGGCGGTGGGCAGGGAGAGGTTGAAGAGCGGCTGGGAGGACAGGCGGTGGTGGTTGAGCTCGCGGCCGCAGTCGAGGTTGGAGCGGGTGTAGAGCAGCAGCCGGACGTACAGGCTGGTTCCGATGAAGCAGTGGGACAGGTTGAGGTCCGTGAAGTTATCGCAGGACTCGCCCGCCCCGCTCTCTTCCTGGCCTGGAAGACATAAAATTTTTATTGGGATTTGAAGGACACCAGAAAGCCTTGGAGAGCCTCCACTGTTCGAGCCCAGGACAACGACACTTCCTCTTTTGCACCATGGATTCTACTGTGGACATCTATAAAGTTGAGCAGCCACTGTCGAGATAGTACATGAGGCGGTTTCCACCTTGGTGCGATCATCTTTTTTAGCTGCAGTCACACGCTCTGAGGATTTCTTGAGTTTCAGTTGAGAGAGATGATTTGAAATAAACATAGATGGGAACAGGGGGATAGGAACGGACAACAGCAATGATAGTTCACTCTGCACCATTTTCCAAAAACGTTCAACCCCAAATAATGTGGGAAAAGGTACCACAGTGCCTGTAGTACATAGCGTACAGTTCGGATGATCTTTTATTTTCATACTGTAGTTTACGAGGAGTCATGCATGTTCTCTGAATGAAATTTAGATGAACCTGTTGGTGGTCAGGGTTTCTGGATGAACCAGGCTCCATCCCAGCTGAAGGTCAGGAACATCTGCCCGCCAAGATGCATTCACTGGCAGTGAGTAACACAAGATTTTTACCTGGAAGACATTTCGTGTCACGACATGGGAATGTCATACGTTTTTTAAGCAGTGGACCAAAACATATTTACACCTTGAGCCTGGTCTTTATCTGGATGTTTTCGGCCTCTGACCCAGTTCTCCTCACCACACATTTCGTCCTCTGCACAGATTACAAGTCCAAAGTCTGAAGAGTTAAAGGTTCACGCCGTGTGACTGGAAACGCTGGGATCAGTTCTCTGTCTGATCAGTGTAAGCTGTGTGTCGTAAGGATTAAGCTGCCGGTCGCGGTAACACGGATTCTCTTTAGCTTATTAAAAAGTCTCCAGGTGCAGGTTGATGTTTTCTGGCAGTGAACTTTTTATTGGTTAAATATTAGACATTAAAGTATCCTCCAACCTCCAGAGACGGCGTCATCACCGTCCAAAGAAGAAGAGGGACGACCTGTTTGATGAAATCCACAGAAATATTCAAGAAGATTTAGTGAAGACCGCTGGGTCGGTCTAGTTAGTGTGTTAATCCAGACTGACTGACCCATTTGTGACCTCAGCTTTCTGTTTATGATTCAGTCACACAGCGAGTCGCATCTTTGGATCATCTCACAGACGAGCTGCTCTTCTTCTCCTGTGGTGGACGTACTGTGCGATCAGCTGATCATGACTTACTTTGATAAACAACCGTTTGAGGAAATGCGAAACCTGGTTCTGACGGTAAAGTCACCAGGAGGTGTGATGTGGTAATCACTGAGCTTTGCAGGTACGTTGGATAGAAAAATCAAAAAGTAGATTTTACGGTATAAAACCGTCAAACCGTGCCATGAAGTATGAGTCACTGTATACAATAAAACAGTCATATTTCAAAACCTTTAGGGCATTTAGATAGATATATACTTTATTTATCCCAAGCTGGGAAATTATAATGTGACTGAATAGATACAGAATAAAGTAATATTTTATCGTACAGACTGTTGATTATACAGTAAAACACCGTAATGTCTTTTATTGTCGTGGTCTGGCAACAAAATCTACAGACATTTTAAATATACGGAATAAAACGCCAACCTTACACGTAAAATCAACATTACTATTATTCTTTTACCGTAATATTAGAAAAAGTTGCACCGGTTTATTACGGTAAAATTCTGGCAAACAGCTTTTGCCGTCATGTTTCATGGCAAAACCTTAATTAAAACAGCAGTTTAACAGAATAATGTATTTTATACCAGACTGATAATTGTACAGTGAAACACCAACAGCACTAATGTCCTATTACCGTAATATCAGAAGAGGTTATACCGTATTTATTATAGTAGCAGTGAGCTAATTGCCTCCTGTCTTCATACCTAACGCAGAGACATAACTCGTATTTCCCAAAATGTCAAACTAATTCTTTTATATTTTATGTAAAGTTTAAAAATATTAGACTAGTCGGCGTCCTGCGGCGAGGTGGGCGGGGCCTTCCACGCTCTGCAATTAGCAGAGTGCGACACTGCCCTCAATAGGATCAGGCTGCTATAAAAAAAACACCTCATCCCCTCTCCACCTGCCCCACC
The DNA here is from genome assembly GCA_004119915.2 of Collichthys lucidus. Taxonomy (NCBI): domain Eukaryota; kingdom Metazoa; phylum Chordata; class Actinopteri; family Sciaenidae; genus Collichthys; species Collichthys lucidus. The sequence goes on along the minus strand of CM014096.1, from coordinate 4,365,229 downwards.
CTGAACACAAGAGGGTGAAGATGGCCCCAGTCCAGACCCCAAACGTACACAATAGTAACCTATGGAGGACAAGACAATGTGTGTGTGTGTGTGTGTGTGTGACCACCAGACAGAAGCTTTTCCATTTTTAACCTGACAGTGGAGCAGATGACTCTAAAGCTGTTCCTGTCTGCAGTCACACACTCGCATTGTTTGCGCCCAGATTGTAGCTGCGAGCTGAACTTCTGCTCTCCTACGTGATAAATAAACAGCTGTGTTCATCGTCGGTGGGTTTCTCACCTTTGCAGAGCACGAGGAGACCGAGCAGACCCAGGAGTCTGCGGGGCAGCATCCTTCCTCCAACCGCAGAGAGACGTGAAGCGAACGGTCGAGGTGAAGGAGTCAGACAGAGAAGAAGAAGGAGCTCTGAATGCAGAGTGAAGGAGGGAGGGATTGTTATGAGAGGGAGGGAGAAGAGGGGAGGAGGTGTCTTCACTTACAGTAAGGATCTAGAAGGATGGAGAGGGAGGGAGTGATGAAGAGAGAGAAGGAGAGGAGGAGTTTAATTTACTCAACAATGAATTAACCACAACTTTACCGTCTTGCAGCTTTCGTAAACACAGACTGATGCAGTCAGAGACTGAGCTGGTGATCACCGTGGAGCGTTTAGCAGAAACTTCCTTCAGGAGATGGTGGAGACCAAAAACAGAGCAAAAAAAAAGAGAGAGTGAAAAAGTTGTTTCAGGTTCCCTAAAAGTCAAGAATTTTAGATTTCATCAGTGATGTCCCAGCAAGCCAGATATAAACTCAACTTAATGTTACATTAGATGTTGCGTGAGGAACTCAAACTGCATGAAGGCATCATAGTGTTTTTAAAAGTCAGTTTGGTGTCCAAAGTTTCATATTTTTTAGGCGACTAGATGTTTTTTTTTTCCTGTTTGTCTACCAGAGATGTGACATGATGTCATACAGGATTTGTAGTGGACCATGCATTTCCTTCTTGGAGAGCCACTTTGTATTTTGGTGAACTTCTCTTCTTTCTGTTTTTATTCTACAATACGATAAAAAAACAGAAAGCAGAAGTGTTCCCGACGATGGAAATATAAAAACCAGGTAGGTGGCCTTCAACTACACGGCTCCTCGTCACTGATTAGTGAGGCTGAAGGATGATTGTGGCCACAGAGTTGGAGCCACACCAGTGATGGTTATTAATAGCTCCACAGCGTCTGACCACACTGTGCCCAGCCCGTTCTGCCCTGTACTCACTCAGCTCGACCTGAACACTTGTAATTTAACATGCACAGGCTCTGAAGTGGTGAAACTAAGCCGAGGGTTTGAGAGTGAGCGCTGAAACCGCACACACAGGAGCCCAGTTTGACTTTATTTAAAGGCACGGAGGGAGGCCGGTCTCTGCAGGGATACTGCGACGCAGGGGTTGTTTTTAAAGTCTGCAGCAGATTCCTCATGGTTTGTTTTAAGGGGGGTCCCTGCAGGACTGATCTGTGATTGGCCGGTATAATGTGAGCGTAAGGTCACAATGTCCTGACGAGTTAAAGAGCTTACGTCTGAGGTCACACCCTCTCGTTCAGTCACCTGCCTCGGCAAATAACGAGAGGCCTGCGTGGATCTGCTCCAAGAGATTATAAAACCGACGACAGCATGCGGTCGGGCTGCAGCATGTCAATTTAAAAAATGATGTTCATGCATCCGAAAAACGTTAAAAACACTGAGCCAGCGATTGTTTGGAAGCTTCTTTAGGAGTCGGACAGTTCCCACATTCATATCTGGTTGCCTCATGCCTTCAGATTTCCACTGTATGTACCTTTATACTTCATCTCAGAGGCAAATGTTGTATTTTTACTGATTACCAAGTACTTTTCAGATCACACTTTGGTGAATTTTGAGTATTTTGAATGTTTGAATCACCTGAAAACAAGTTTTTCTCATGTAAAGACGACTATATGATCTTATAGACCATGATGCTTTGCAGACAGTATACTTGTATTGCTTCTGTACTCTGGAGATTACACAGAGCTGTGCACTAACATGCATGCTGTGTACGTGACACCAGAAGTCTTTATATTTGGTTGCTGGGTTAGAGATGGTCACACTTTTCGGGCTGATTGAGGTCAGGATAAGGATGTTGGAGCGACACATTCAACATATCACATTAACGTTATCGGTCGGGGGGTCGGATAAATAATAATTACTCTGTAAACGAGACAATCGGAGGCTCCTGCAGCTGCGTTAGAAAAGCTCAGGAGGAGCTGGATGTTCTATTATAAGAGTCTTCAGCTAAAGCTGCTGAGATAATCGCAGCTAAACCGCTGAACCTGAACATATTCATGTCTCTGTTAAACTGCTGTATTAGGTAATCATAAGGAGATGATCCAACATGGATCCGTTCTCTGACACCATGAGCCGTATCCATGAGTTAACCTCATGTGTCATAACGTCTGAGCCCTTGAAGAACTCAAACCGGTGGTTCTGGTTCAGGGCTGCTGTGGAGCGTGGGTGGAGCTGAGACGGGCCAATCACGTTGTCATGAACAGGGAAATTAGCTACAGAGACCTAAACTATTTTGTGTACCAGGCTGTAAACATGTTTATTTCTTATTTTAACATTGGGGCTTATGGAGACGACTCACTCAGCCACAGAGGTTATCGCATCCTCGATACCTGCAAAACTAAAGACAGTCAAACACCAAATGTAAATATCTAAAAACGGATTTTATTAACAGAGTTATTTTTACAGTTACGTTTACAAATAAACACCACAAACATCTGGCACATAAGGACACTAGTGAACCGATGTTTCACAGGATGTTCTTGAGCTTGACTTATGGCGATATCATGGTTCTTTAGTACACCGAGGTATTTAGAGATGATTGGAGATGCTGGGTACAGCATGGTATTAATAAATGAAATGATTTAGTGAGTTCTCTGGTCCGTTACTGCCTTAAAGTCACTGTAGTGAGGATCAAGCTGGGCGTGCATCCACTCAGCTCCTCCTTTCCCAGTCAACAGGGTGTTACTCAGTCTAATCGTGCTAGAAAGCGATAAGACTGAGCTCGAAGTTTCCGAGGTGAAACTCTGGAAGCTTGAAGATCTGCTTCATCCACCTGTAAGTCCACAACCTGGCTGTCGTTCTGGACTCCACCCTCTCCGTCTTCTACCACGTCAGAACATCTCCTCCATCCAGAGTCCTGTCCGGGACACCCAGCAAGGCTCCGGTATGTGCAGGATTCAGCTGCGAGGGCTCTCACTTCGCTGGCAGCACATCACCTCCAACCTCATCCACCTTCACTGGCTGCTGTGCAAGTCCACTATGTCAAACAAAATCCTCGTCCTCACCTACAAATCCTCAGCTAATCTTGTCTAATGCTGTCACCCCGGCTATCACCGCCAAACATCATCGATACAAAACAAACTTTGTATCTGCAGTATCGATGAATATCAGGAAGGTATGAAAACATAGCTCAGTCCTAACGACCTTTTTATCTCCCTGCAGAGACATTCAGGTGCTGAGGCTGATGGGGGATGAACATGTCGAGGAGCTCTGCGGGGAGAGAGAAGACCACGATGGACGCGCTGCTCTGGACGGAGGACAACGACTGCAGGTACCTGAGGTGGTAAGCCACAGGGGAGAGTCCTGACGCCGCCTCCTTCAAAGCGTGAGACGCTTTCACCTCGCCTTCAGCCACGATCATCTCACAGAGAGAGAGAGAGAGAGAGAGAGAGAGAGAGAGAGAGAGAGAGAGGTCATCATCGAACACGAGATGATCGTTAAATTAGAATATTTTAACAGTGTATGTGCTGTGAAAAAACGTATGCGAGGTCTAAAACTGGTGAATTCAGTTGATATTTAATAAACTGTGGGTTCCCACGGGTGCTTGAATTCCTTGAAAAAGCTTGAATTTAAATTCAGTGTTTTCAAGGTTGTGAAAATGCTTGAATTTTTTGTGAAGTGCTTCAAAATGCTTGAAATTTGTGTGATGTCTATCTCAATAAACCAAGAGAAAACAAAAATGTTTCCTAAGCGGCTACGCGCTTGATCCGATGCCTTTACATGCAGAACTCAGTTATCATACTCGCTTGGTGTTCTGCAGAGAAATAACAGTAGACTACTATCCACACCTGTTGGTCACTGTTATTGCGCTATGGTAGTTACACAATACACCGCTCACAAGCTGAGAATACAAGCCAATTCACAATTAGTTAAAAATCAAAACAGTCAATCTACCACCATATGAAATAATGCTAATTAGACCCATATTATTATGCCATACAGTGGCACCGCTGCACTTCCCATGACCATCATGGCAAACACAACTAGTAGGCTACCTATTTAAAGGTGCTGGAAAAATGGAAAAACTGGTGCTTGAAAAGTGCTTGAATTTGTTCATGAAAAAAGTGTGGGAACCCTGAAATCATGTGAGTTTGTTTAACGTCTGCAGGGTCAGCGGGAATAAATGAGACAGACGGCAGCAGTGTGTGTGTGTGTGTGTGTGTGTGTGTGTGTGTGTGTGTGTGTGTGTGTGTGTGTGTGCGTGTGTGTGTAGCAGGTACTTTGGCTCTGGCTCTCCTGGCAGCCTCGGCCTCTGAAGCCATGCAGCGCTGCAGATTGACGGGAAGGCTCAGGTCTTTTATCTCCACCCGCTCCACCTGAACGCCCCACAGTATGGAGGCGGCGTACAGCGTCTCCTGCAAGTATCAAAACACCGGTTCACTCATTCATCCTGTACTCTAACAGGTCGTCTTCAAATTGGAGCAGTGGAGATCCAGCAGGGGTCGCCAAAGCTTCACAGGGTGGTGCAGGTAAACCGTCACTGTGAGGCTCTATCGCTGCTACTGTAATCATTTTGTCGTTCATTGTAATTGAGTGTGCGTGCAAGGCGCACACTATATGTTATTATTATTATTCTTCCAACCTTTTTTGGCTCGCTACTCCTCCCAGAGTTTTTGTCACACACACACAAAACGGGCATCGAAACATGCGGCTCGGCCGGGACATGTGTGCTATGACCTTTCTAAGAGTTTCGGCAAACGGTTTTGCCAAAAATCGCCAAAAAAGACAGCAAAAAAATGAATGGGTGTGTATTGCGAGAAGTTTCCAGGGCTAGAGTGATTGATGTCATCGCTAGAGTGTAGGGGGAGAGAAAAAGTCGTCGAAAAATACATTTGTAAACTGCGACTGTGGCCACAAATGCACAGCTACAGGCGTGATTACACCCTCAAATGTAGGAAAATTCGAGGCGGTCGCATTGATAACACTGTTGAAACTGTCTCTGTTATAGTTCTGGCTCCCTATGCGCTAATCGATCGACTACTCTCCCCCACAGCCTCATATACTCCCATGTTAAAAAAGCGGGAAATTTTTTGGAGGAAGGCAGAAATAACATTTCTCTCTCTTGCTCCTACGGGCACATTTCTTCATTTATCGACACAAAACGATTATGTAGACGATCAGGAAGGTCTCATCCTGCTTGTGGTTAAGTCGGCTCAATGATTGAAGGAGGAGAGGGGGGAGGGGCCAGCAGGCAGAAGCCGAGTGGCGGACATTTTAGTAGTTCTTGGCACTTAATTTAAACTTGCCTGTCTAAAATGGCAGACAGAGACAGCAGAGCAGCTAGCACGTTAGCGCTAGCTGCTTTGCTGTAAATACATGTTAATTGCTAACATTAGCTAACGGTAATTGCTAGCGCATCATCGCTAACATGCCTATGCAAACACGCTCATGTTAATTGCTAGCGCATCAGCGTTAACATGCTAATGCTAACATGTTAATGCTAACATGTTTATGTTAACATGGTAATGGTAACTACTAGCACATCAGCGCTAAAATGCTAACATGTTAACGATAACATGCTGATGTTAGTTGCTAGCGCTTTAGCGCTAACATGCTAAGGATACCATGCTAATGCCAACATGCTAATGCTAATTGCTAGCACATAAGCGCTAGCTGCTCCTGTGTCTAAATAAAAATAATTAAAGGTTTTTTGTGGGCAAGTTTTTCCTCACTCGAACCGAGGGTCTAAGGACAGAGAGAGTCACTCCCTGTACAGATTGTAAAGCCCTCAGAGGAAAATGGACTTTGTGACTTTGGGCTATACAAATAAAATCTGATTGATTGATTGATTGATATAAATCTGACACGATACGGGTGACACAAAGACCTGAACACAAGCTATGGCCTGCAGTAGAAAAAACACAGCTGTGCTTCTTTGGTTCTTCCAGCAGCAGTCAGCTCGCCGTCTGTCTTTCGTACTTACACAGTACTCACTTCTATTCTCCTCGCGATGCCCGTCCTCTGCGTCAGCACGTCTGTCAGAGTGTGTGCGCCCAGCGCGGCCCTCAGGGTCGTCTGGGTCAATGTGTGTATCGCCTGGTAGCCATCTTCAACACGGGTCACCCACGAGGACGGGTCCACCACCCGGTAAAACACCACAGCGTCCACCTTTAACGACACTCCGTCTGCGGTCAGAACCTGAGCAGGATCAACATATTATAAATGAGGAGACACAACCTGACCATCCAGAACTGATTCAGTCATGACAGAGCTGCTGCTGGCTGACCTCTTGTGGCTGGATGTTGAAGGAGACTGTCCGCAGGTCAACCGTCTGGATGACGTCGAGCCAGGGGATAAACCAGAACAGACCTGCAGAGATGGGACAGGTGAGACCGAGACAAACTAATATAGAAACAACGACAGACAGTGTGAATTATTGTTTTTAGGTTCTTTGTTACGCCTCTACAATCATTATACCAAACTGTTGGGAGATATTTGTATTATATGTTCTGGTTTTGCCCAATGAGAAGAAGAAGGACTCTCTGGCTGTGTGCGCCTTGGTGCATAAGAAATGTTTTTATCTGTTGTTGTGGAGAAGTTGCTGAAGTCAAAGGTCAGGAGTTCAGAAAGTGTTCAGCAGCCTCTGATGTCTGATGCTGTTTTATTTATTGAGAATTAGAGACACTGTCAAAGTTGATCAGAAGTGCCTGAGTCGGTCTCACATTCTGCCCAACTCATCCTGGTGGATCGACTTTAAACCCCAAGATAACAGCACAAATACTACACGCCCAGAACTGATACTGCTGAGGACCTCAAGGCCACACGGGACCTTGTGTAACCTCAGGAGAAAAAAGTCCTGCCTGGACAGTAATGAGACAGATGAGTTGCAGCGTACCAGGTCCTTTGGCTCGGCCTTTAACAACACGGCCCAGTCTGAAGATGACAGCCCTCTCGTACTCATGGATCACCTGCAGGACAGTTTCAAACATGTTGACATGTGCACTGCACTGTGGTGGATACAGGCTTCATTATTCAAGCTCTGCTTCAGCTCACAGCTGTACAACATGTTGTTTAATCTCATATCATAACTGACATGTTTTCATGTGTAACACAGTAACACAGCAGTGACCTTAGCACACATCCAGCCTGTGAGGGGGAAGCTGAAGAGGATGAAGACCGCGGACAGCAGCGTGAGCACGGCCCCGAGGACCTCCACCACACCGCTGCTCCTTCCTCCATCTGCCGACAACAGAGACGTCAAACACAAAAAAGAACTACAACTAAAAAAACTACAAACAGCTAGCCGAGCAAGCTAACGTCCACCGACCGTTAGTGACGCTGAGTTTGTCGTTTTCAGCGACACAGACGGCTCCGACTCTGTTCCCGCGGTTCATCAGCCTCCTCGTGACTGCCACATTAATTATGAACTCATTTAAATAATTAGTCTTATTCCTGTTTCCGTCTTTGAGACGTTACGGCTAACGGTTTAACCCTTCCCTCCAGGCTTCGCGTCACGTTGCCCAGCAACGAAGTGACGTTGCTAGGCAACCCCCGCCCCCCTTTTTTCCTGGGGTCGATTTAACAAAATAAAAGCACGTAAACTAACAAAGGTTGTTTTTAATGTGTTAATTATTATATAATTAGTGGAAAGTTTAGACCTTTTAGAATGAATGAACTTTTTATATCTACACAGGCAGAGGCTCCTCTTCCATGGGGTCCTCCATAGGGCCATCGTTGGTTCTCCTACGCGCTTGGAAGAGGAAGGTGAGGTGAGAGGTATTCATTTGTTAAATCCTACACACTTGACCTTTTCAAGATTGCACCATTTATATTCTATTATATATATATTATCTTTATATTATCTTTTTTTCTGAAATCTGCTGAGTATGTCTACACATTCTCTTTATGTGCACATTTATTTTTTTATTATTATTTATTTATATATATATATATATATATATATATATATATATATATATATATATATATATATATATATATATATATATATATATATATATATATATATATATTATGGCATGCCGTTCAGGAAATTAAACCTTTGAATATATTGAATGAAACTTTGAATATATGGAGTGAACCTTGAATATATTGAATGAAGTCTGAATATATGGAATGAAACTCTGAATATATTGAATGAAACCTTGAATATATTGAATGAACTCTGAATATATTGAATGAAACCTTGAATATATTGAACGAACTCTGAATATATGGAATGAAACTCTGAATATATTGAATGAAACCTTGAATATATTGAACGAACTCTGAATATATTGAACGAACTCTGAATATATGGAATGAAACTCTGAATATATTGAATGAAACCTTGAATATATTTAACGAACTCTGAATATATGGAATGAAACTCTGAATATATTGAATGAAACCTTGAATATATTGAACGAACTCTGAATATATTGAACGAACTCTGAATATATTGAATGAAACTCTGAATATATTGATTGAAACTTCGCTGACGTCAGACCTAGCGGCAGCCATCTTGTGTAACAGTCTGTAAAAGCGAAAGACAATGAGTCAGGCCGCCCGCAATCTAGTTGCAGCGATATTAAGCAATGAGGACATGATAAATACACTGGCGAATGCGTGTTGAAATCCTCCCGAAACAGTTCGCTCAGTTTTTAACTGTTTTGCTTAAAGTTTCGCCATAATCTCATTATGCATCTGTCTGTCTGTCTGTCTGTCTGTCCGCAGTCCGCTGTGTGAGTAACGTGCCCAAAGCTGACAATGTGTCGCGAATCATAAAATACGTTCAATACTAAACTAAATATTCACCCTGCATATGCGGGTGATGCTTGTTGTATCTAAACAATATATGAGGAGCTTCTCTTTCAGTTCATGAAATCCCTGTAGCCGCAGCAGCTTCTCCAGTCCCGGAGAAGTGCCGCGTCAGAGAGCATTACGCACGGCCATTCACTGTTTTACCTTCATTAAATCATCTGTTTTATGTCTACTACGATTAAAAGGGAGCGAAATTCCTTGTCAGGAAAACTGTATTGATCAGGGGTATCGGGGGGATTTTGGCCTGTACACGCAGTGTTAATGATGTCCTCATAGTTTAATATTGCTGCAACGAGATTGTGAGCGGACTGACTCGTTGTCATTCACTTTTAGCTATAGCATCCACACGTTACACAAGAAGCCGTGAAGTCTATATATATTAGTATTGAACGTATTTTATGATTCGCGACACACTGTCAGCTTTGGGCACGTTACTCACACAGCGGACTGCGGACAGACAGACAGATGCATAATGAGATTATGGCGAAACTTTAAACAAAACGGTTAAAAATTGAGCGAACTTTTTCGGGAGGATTTCAACACGCATTCGCCAGTGTATTTATCATGTCCTCATTGCTTAATATCGCTGCAATTAGATTGCGGGCGGCCTGACTCATTGTCTTTCGCTTTTACAGACTGTTACACAAGATGGCTGCCGCTAGGTCTGACGTCAGCGAAGTTTCAATCAATATATTCAAGGTTTCATTCAATATATTCAGAGTTTCATTCAATATATTCAGAGTTTCATTCCATATATTCAGACTTCGTTCAATATATTCAAGGTTTCATTCAATATATTCAAGGTTTCATTCAATATATTCAGAGTTTCATTCAATATATTCAGACTTCGTTCAATATATTCAAGGTTTCATTCAATATATTCAGAGTTTCATTCAATATATTCAGACTTCGTTCAATATATTCAAGGTTTCATTCAATATATTCAGAGTTTCATTCAATATATTCAGACTTCGTTCAATATATTCAAGGTTTCATTCAATATATTCAGAGTTTCATTCAATATATTCAGACTTCGTTCAATATATTCAAGGTTTCATTCAATATATTCAGAGTTTCATTCCATATATTCAGACTTCGTTCAATATATTCAGAGTTCGTTCAATATATTCAAGGTTTCATTCCATATATTCAGAGTTCGTTCAATATATTCAAGGTTTCATTCAATATATTCAGAGTTTCATTCCATATATTCAGACTTCATTCAATATATTCAAAGGTTTAATTTCCTGAACGGCATGCCATAATATATATATATATATATATATATATAGTTTAAATATATTTTCTTTTGTTCCTAATAGATGGTTACTTGTTTACATATGTTTGTTTACTGGAGTATTGTAACAAAAAAAAGTAATTCTGATACTGATTACTGTTAATCTGTCGTGTGTGTGCGTGTGTGTGTCTATTTTCTTCCATCTTATCACCATAAAACCTACCTGATTGTCATCTTTTTTTCTCTCTCTCGTACTTTTGGCTCTCTTCTTTCTTTTCTTTTTTGTCACACTTGCTCTCTTTCACACATATTCACACACTTCCTGTGAAGTTGTGGGGCCAGCAGCTCAGTGGTTTTACATTTGTTCCTTCACTCTGTGGAACACCTCTGTTTGCTGAGCACTGACCTCTCTCTCTCTCTCTCTCTCTCTCTCTCTCTCTCTCTCTCTCTCTCTCTCTCTCTCTCTCTACCTCTTTTTTCTTTTGTACCAAGACGTCAGGGAACAAAGAGCCACCAACAGCCTCCAGCAACATGTCTGGATTTCTACAGCACTGTTACTGAAGCTGGAGGACGGGGAACATGCTGAGCTGCTTGTTGCTCTTAGTCATGAAACTGTGCTGAGACGTTGTAGTCTCTCCTCACCATGGCAGCAGCTCTGCCGGTGTGTTACCACGGCGCCATCAGCAGGAAGCAGTGTGAGGACCTGCTGGGGAAGAAGAACAAGGATGGAGCCTACCTGATCCGAGACAGCGAGACCATCCAGGGAGCCATGTGCCTGTGTGTTTAGTGAGTAAACCATCACACTCCTAATGGTGTGTCAGTCATAGTAGCAGTCAGTGTTATAGCATAAATGTTGATATCAGTGATGTCAGCGCTCTGTTTTGTGTATTTTCAGGTTATATTTGAATAAAGAAATCAATTCAATAAAATCAATTTATGTTTTAAAAGGTTAGTTTTAAGATGAATAGATGAAACATATATTAAAACAGTTATGTGCATTAACAAATAACTTTATCTTGTGCCCAGAAATAAAAAACTAATTCCAGACATGTTGAAGTTTGTCCGTCTGGGGTGATATTTTACCGCAATCACTCGTTTTTAAATGTTGCATGAACAAAAAATGTTCCATACTTTGCAGGAAAGTCGAGCTCAGTGCATCTAAAATGTGCATTGTATACAGTTTAGTTAATTAGTTAGTCAGAGTATGTAAAAAGTGTGCTCAAACATGCATTCATCTGTGTGTGTTACTGCACGGATGCTTCAGTTTGTTGTAGTCTGTTGTGCAGAAGTTTATTCACCAGTGGTCACTTCAGGATCGGTCTCATGCTGAACGGTTTATCGAAGCTTGTCACATCATGATGCAGCTCATGGCTCATCTTTATGTCCACAGCTGTGTCGGTAAATAGTCATTAATCTGCAAAGAAGGAAACATGATTAACCTCAGTGGTCTGACATATCTGATTCTGAAGAGGCTGTTGTGTCGACGGCGCTGCCCTCTGACCTCACACTGTCGAGAGATTTTCCACTGAGCTCAGTTACTTCCTCTTTTAGTCGGTTAACGTGTGGAATAACAATATTTCTACATGAGATAAGAAAACATTTGTATATGTCGAAGAACTGATCTGAGGCAGGTGTGAGAATTCAAAAAGAGTGCTTCCTCTTTCTGTGTCTAACATGTATCTTGTGTCTTGTTGCAGTAAAAAGAAGGTGGTGTATACCTACAGACTGCTGCAGACACACAATGGACACTATACTCTCATGGTAAGACACACACACACACACACACACACATACGGTGAGTCCACGTCGCTCCATTGCATGCATAAGTCATTTCCTAAATGTTTTATATCAAAGCTGCTTCTACATTGTGTAATGCTTTAGAGAGCTGGATATGAAAATGTGAGGACATGATCAACAGGCATCGACAGCTCTGCACACACACACACACACACACACACAGACACACACACACACACACACACACACACACACACACACACGCCGCAGTGTTCTAGACAAAACAGTGCAGACTTGTCCTGCGTCCTGCATCTGCTGTTGGTTTTATAAAACAAACTTTCACCCTCGGATGTCATCCTGATTCTCTCACGGTGATCGTGCAGTGACGTGCACCTTCATCTGTCTTTGCATACATTGTACTGCGTGTGTTTGTGTTGGAATAACGTCTGTAAGTCTTCGTGGATTGGCTGGAGAAGTCGTCGTCACGAAGCTGAAAACAGGCTCATGAGGAGTTATAAACACAGCAATGCTACAAACACACCATGATCTTATATACCATGATGCATTGCTGTACATTAGCAGTATATAAGTAGTTACACTGAGCTCAACCTCGAACATCTACTGCAGTAAACATAAAACATCAGATGGTTTCCTGCACAGTAGGATAATACTTCTATATTTCTGCTAATGTAGAAGAAGTCTGCCTACACAAACAACTTGTAATTTTCCGGCATGTGTTTATCTGTATTTATCTGTCAGAATCAAACTTCCTCTCCTCTATTAGACAGATCTGTTTGTCTTTAAAGGAGCATCAGTGGAAACTGTGTAGTTATCAGGCTCGCGTCACAGGAAACTCCTCTGATGTCAGCTCAGACACAAACAGCTCCACTCTGCTTGGTGCCACACTGATGGGGTGCTAGTCGCCGTTATGGAGAACACATTGTTTCCACTTACAAAGCATGAAATGTCAGTATGTCAGGATCAAATATGTATAAATGGACGCCTACAGAAATGTGACTTGCCACCCACGTCACATGTTTTTTTTTTTTTTGGGGTGCAGTAAAAACAAAATGTCAATTCAAACTCATCATCAGGCCACTTTTAGAGTTTTAGACATTTCATCATTTTGTGCTTATTTCGACCTCAAAGATTTTTATTTGTTTATTTTATTTATTAGTTTTATTGTCACCCCCTGTTTAAAATGCTGCCTTCAGGCAGAAGATACAGAGCAATTGGTGCTAGAACAAATAGACTCAAACACAGTTTTTATCCGACTGCAATAGCCACGGTGAATGCTGCTAAAAAATGACGTGCACAAGGTTTTAATGTTTTACGTTATGGGTGTATGCTCCTCTTAGCATTTTTAGTATTTATTTTGATTTTAGCATATGTTAATTTTATTTATTTTAGTACGTTTTTAATGTCTCAGGTATTTTTATTCCTATTTATTCTAGTTATTTTAACACTCACTGGTCACTTTAATGCTAGGATTTTATTGCACTGACTAGAAGCACTTTTAATCTCGTTGTTCCTGTGACAATGACAATAAAGATCTATTCTATTCTATTCTATTCTATTCTATTCTATTCTATTGTCTTCCACGTTGTTTCTACTCCATCATCTGCTACTGCTTCAGATGTCTCAGTGTGTTTTCCCTTGTTGAAGATTTTAATTCTTCTTACACGTTGTTGTTAGATTTAGAATAGAAACTATTCGCCGATTCATCGATTGAGCTGTTTTGGTATTTAATCGTGCGAGCTTGAGCTTTTTTCTCTCTTTTATATGAGAACAGCTTGTTGGAAAATGTCAACAACAAACACTGAGTGATGAGTGTTGTAATGATTGTTGTTATACCCTCAGACGGCGGGAGGCTTGGAGGAGGTATTTTTTAAGAATCTGGATGACCTGATTCTTCATTATAAAAGGAGGAACCAGGGCCTGGCCATGCACCTGCGCCACTCCGTCAAAAGAAAGACGGCCTTGTTGATCCAGCCCCAGAAACCCCCCGAAGAACCCCAGAGGTCACCGGCGCCGATGTCGGCACCGCCAGCTCCAGAAGAACACGAAGAACACGACTATGAGAGTACGTTATGCGGTTCATCTTCCTGTTGTCTTCTCACAGCATCTTCTCTATTTGACCCTTTTCTCCATTTTTCTTCTAGATGCTCCGGATTTATCTGAATACGTCGAGGTCTTGCCTCCCTGAACGACTCAAGGAGAGCAGCAAAGACAAAGTCTGAACTATGAGCACTTAAAAAAGGACTTTACAAACTGAGTCACATTCAGAACAATCAACGAGGAACTTGGACTAACGGACAAATGCTGAAGATGCTATATCGAGCTTTATTTGAGACGTCCATCTCCCTTCGATCTTTTGCAGTTTGAACTGTGAAGACCGATCTGAAGGACTATCCAGAGTGAACTATGGGATGGATTGGTTCAGACATTTATGGTCCCCAGAGGATGACTTGTAATCACTTTGCTGTTACTCTGTGTTTAGTAATATGTGCGTCAGAATCAGCATGTTGGCAGCATAGGTGGAAAAGCTCAAAGCCCCGCCGTGCCTGCAGTCGGTGCAGCCTCACTGAGCTGATAGCATGGCTGCAGACCCTTGGCTTTGTGGTGGCGATGTCCGCTCTGTTATTTTCTTGTCTTTCCGCTGCTGCTTTGTGGTCACGCATGTAGAGTGTAGTATAGGAGTTATTTCTGTTCAGCGCAGCAATACCAACAATGTGATAACGTGGAAACCGTGTAGACTTATCCAAAGTTCTATGCATGTGGAATGTCTTGACCTATTAACTACTCATATAACTAAAGATCCTCCAAGTGAAGCACAGTTTCAGTATTTCTCAGCCCCGGGCTTGTTGTTTACCACGTGCGGAACAAACAGCTTTAACCACCTGCAGCTTCTGGCTGAGTCACAAATACAAAGTTTAATTTGCTTGAACTATTATCAGTGACGGATGAAACCACAGAGGAAAACAGATGAAGCTTTGATACTGGTTTGAGTCTTTTAATTGGACTAAGACTAAAAATATACAGGTTTATCTGGTTTCTGAAGGTCTAAATGTTCCTTGAGATGCAGTTTCTAAAGATTAAATCAATCAAGTTTTACTTAAAGATTAGATCAGATTCAACTTTATTGTCATTGCACAACGTAACTAGTACTTAGACGGATAAATGCAGTTCAGCAGCATTAGCACAAGTGGCTTTGATGATGTGACAAATATGCAGTTTAGTGATAAAATGAGACGAGCTAAGATCAAATTTGAACTTTGCTCTTCTGATAAATGAGAGACTAAGTCTGTTTCATGCTTGTTCACATGTGCCGTCCTCTCTCTCTTCAGTCCTCCTTTCCTGTAAATGTACATTTCAGAGAAACAAGGCGATGGTCAGACAGAAAACAAAACCAAACGTGCCGGCTGCTGTGCTGGTGTGAACTGAAGACGATGACTTGAGTTCTCATGTTTCTTTTTCTTCATGGTGACTGTGCATTTACAGACTGGCAGCTTTCATTTGTGGTCGGCCTGTTTAGTTTGTTTTACCACTGATAAGAAGTTTCACTGTAGTTGATGTTTTTACTTTTACTTTATACAGTCAGTTATACTTTTTTTTACATGCATGTTCGTTCCTGCTGCCATTGAATGGGGGAAATATTTGATATTATTAGAACATTTTTTTGCGTTTAAGGAGGCAAACAACTCTTTTCCCACCTTCTGTAAATATAAATCTGAAAAGTTTTCACTGTGACTGTTGAGTGTAAGATTAAAATTTCATTTGCATATGCATGAAACCGGAGATGTTTTTTTTTTTAGTTCATGCAGGTAAATATGTTACACACTTCCTGTGTGTCCTCACAGCTCACCACTACAAGCTGCTCACAAGCCACTTTCTTTTTTTCCACCTTTCTTTAGCTTACATCCATCACTTTAAAGCAGGTAGGACTCCTCATTTGCATGCACGCTCATCTTTGCTTTTTTCCTATATGTATTAGATGTTGCACATCATGCCTCTGATGTCTTTAATATTTGTACAATTTCTGACAAACAAATGCAAAAGGAAACATGAAAATATGAAGCGGGGGGAAAAAAAACAGTGGTGGGTTTTCAGACGGTATGGTCTAACCACAGTTTCCACACACAGAGGCAGCTATACACACACACACATGCACGAAACCAAAGCTGGCAGCAGATGCTGATTTGATCAAATAGTTTTGTTTTTTACATTCAAATATTTATATTGGTATTATAAATGTAGTATTTAGCTCATCAAATAAATAAATTAAGGTTTCATTCCATTAATGGCAGCAGAGACTTTCCAGTGAGGAGCCAACATAGCACCACAGCAGCAGCCTGACTCTGTCTGACCTGAATGGAATGGAACCTAATTAGGATTATTGGTAACAGCTGTGTTTACCTGGTGTTTACCCACGTATTTGGTGTCAGAATGGTTGCTGTTATGATGTGTCAGTCGAGCCGGCTCCCGTCCACAAGCATTTTTTTTGGTGTGCTACGAGTGCTCCATGCATGCAGTGACTGAATGTCATGTGCACGTTGTGCAGCCAATCACGTATGGTTAGACAGAAATACCACCAAGCAGGAAGGGGCGAGGGTCCAGCATAGGAGCGCTCATAGGTTCACAGACTGTAAATGCAATGGAAACAATAGGCTACAGCAATTTATTGATATTAGTTGCTGTTGTGTAGCCGGTTGTTGATTATGTGTATTTATATATATATATATACTTCCATTTCAACTACTTACCATGTGCAATATTATTCATATCATGGCCACTTTACCTTTAGTACTCATTTTGCACATCTGTACACTTGTCTGTTGTTTGCCCACTTGTTTTTTGTTTATTGTATAGTCTGAAGGACCCTTCTGTCTGTGCGTTGTGTTTGCCCTTTTTACTTTACTTTAGTGTATATTACACAGCCGTGCGATTCATAACTCCACAGCTTAATGTTTGAATAATTTTCTGCTCCTGTGTATGCTTAATCTAGGGTTGGATCGATCTGGCTGACTTATAAAAGGTATAAGTGGTAAAATTAAGAGCAGTTTGGGAGCCTCCTCTTGGTGAGTCAAACGATCCGACTCCCTAAAAAGAACCAAACTTCCCATCACTAGAGGTGTCAAATGATCCGACTCCCTAAAAAGAACCGAACTTCCCATTACTAGTCTATTGAGTGTAACTGCTGCTTCTGGCTCCGCCCCCCTTTGGCGTGGTCTTGCCCAAGACACGTAAAAAAAGGGGAGATTGCTGAATTTATATTTTAGAATTTTTTTTTTAACTTTTCTATGTTGTTTGATTTCAAGTTTCCAAGTTAAAATAAAAAATAACGCAGTAATAGAACATATTCATTTATATTGCACACAAATCTTGGTGTGGATTTAAATTTCTAACCACCCTCCCCCTCTTTCTCTTGTAATGGTACGCTCCGATTTAAACCTCGGAGCGGGAAGCCGCCGCCGTCGTGTAGCCGCCTTGTTGTTGTTTTTTTCGGTGTTTGTTGGAGAATAACGGCACCACCGCGCAGGTAGTCTGCCACAAACAAACACAATAACACCTCACGTTAACCGGTTAAAATAATCCAGCAGCGGTCACGAATATTAATCCACGTTTGAGTAGTTTAAATTCGTTGTCTTGTGGTAGCAGCTCAGAGCTTCAAGATGGACGCCCGTCGCTGTGTTGCCGTTACAACCTTAAAATAATAAAAATACGTTTTGTCCCGACAGGATGGACATGACGACGTGTCTGAAGTCTCTGTTGCTGGCTATCCAGGAGTACCGAGGCGGACGGACGGCCCAGAGCGCCGCGCAGCTCCTGAAACAAGTGAAGGTGAGCCGGGCGGTCTGCCTCACTGCTCCCCCCCAAAGACAGGTCACCAGGCCGGGGTGGAACATCTGCAGCAGGCCGGTGAACCAGATGTTAAAACATGGAGGCAGTAAACTGTGACATAAGACAATATACACCCGCAAAAGTTTTGACAGCACAACATGCATGTGAGGGCTGCAGCTGACTCTTATTTTCCATCAAATCAAATCAGATTTTATTTGTGTTAGATTAGATTAGATATACTTTATTTATCCCATCACAGGGAAATTACTTGTTAGAGCAGGAGAAGAAAGTGTAGCATACACTACAGAATTGGAAAAAAGTGGAAAAGACAAAAAAAGACAATAAACAGACTGTAAACTACAATAAACACGAAAAACAATCAACCTTCAAAACATAAGAAATATTGTGCATATAAATATAGTGTGAGAAATATTGCAAAGAAAGGGACCATGATACAAATAAGATTGCGTGAATCAGATGTTAAACCATGGAGGCAATAAACTGGCATCAACATGCATGTGCAGCTGACGTACACGAAATCTGAACATTTCAAATCTGAGAAGCTGAAATCAGAATTGGGGCATTTAATCAAAATAGGTTCTGATTAATTTTGTTGTGGAGAAGTTGCTGAAGTCAAAGGTCAGGAGTTCAGAAAGTGTTCAGCAGCCTCTGATGTCTGATGCTGTATTATTTATTGAGAATTAGAGACACTCAAAGAGTTGATCAGAAGTGCCTGAGTCGGTCTCACGTTCTGCCCAACTCATCCTGGTGGATCGACTTTAAACCCCAAGATAACAGCACAAATACTACACGCCCAGAATGAGTCACAGAGAATGTCTTTACCCATGGAGGTGTTACTGTCAGCATGTTCTAGTCTGGAGACACACATGTCTGTTTACAACAACAAGCTATCTATGATGTCTATGAAGGCAGCAACAGGTCTCTGTGAACCTGGACACCACAGTGTGGAGATAGACTGGCACCTACTGTTCCCAACCAGAGACAAACAACTAATACTGCTGAGGACCTCAAGGCCACACGGGACCTCGTGATTTGAGTTGATTAATCAGCTCTCTAAGCACAGCACAGCATGAATGAGATGAAATAAAAGAGAATCTTGAGAATCTGTTTGTCTTCACATCACGAGACAAACTCCTGGAGGGGGGGGTTGGATTTTTGTATGTTTAGGTTGAACGCTGGGTTGTAAATGTGTGTCCCATGTTGTGTTTGCAGGAGGTTTCGGGCCTGAAATGTGACCAGCTGCTGTCCTCGGGACAGGTTCTGCCCAGTGAGTGTGTGAGCGGGTTGGTGGAGCTGGTTGGAAATCCAAACACCAGCCCAAATGTGACGAGCTCCATCATCTCCCTGCTGGCACAACTAGGTAACATGCATGTGTTTGTGCATACGTGACCCCTGATCTGCTGCTAGGTTTAAGATCGTGCATCAAATCGAAACATCTCCACTTTTCTTTGAGGGTGTTTTAACGTGTTTTTACCTCCGTCTGCCTCTCCTCTCTCAGCCTGTGGGGATGACAGTCGGGAGATTCTTCACAGCAGCTACAACCTCACCAGCATCCTGGCCTCCGTCATCCACTACCACAGGGCCACGCCAGAGGAACCTCTGGTACTGCAGGTAAGGTCCGACGTTCCCATCGTAGGTCTGCACGTGGCTGCCTTCTATAATACTACTTATAGTAGTATTATAGAACCTTGTTAGCCTCTTTATTGTATATTTTATGCTTATGGTGGTGTCCATTCATGCACATCTGTGTAAAATCACTTCAAAATAACATTTCTCACACGTCTCGTGGTCGCCATAGTTTGTCCTTCACACCAGGAGGGAGAGCTCGAACTGAGAGAGTCGAATAGACGGAAAAAAAAAAAAGACATCCTGGTGAAGTGACGTGAAAATAAACAGTGGTAACGTACGTGACGATCTGCAGGGACGCCGGACATCCATCACAGTTTTGTAGTTTGATTTGTATTCACACCATCAGCAGACCGCAAACTTTATCTGCGTGTTGCTGATCACGCTGATGAACCACAGAACTTGAGTAACATGTCTGACTGTATTTACACGCTCGCTCACAAGCTTTTGTGATTGCGACGGTATTACATCCTGTGTCCTCTGCTGAAGGAGACAAGAGAGGAAGCACCTTTCTTTGACATTTAGAGAACTCGACTTCTTATCGCAGCTGCCGCGTCATTTCACTCCGTTAGGAACCTTCTTACCTTAGACTAGACCGCTGCGATTCACAACTCCACAGCTCAATGTTTGAATAATCCTCTGAGCCGTGCATGCTGTATCCAGTGTTGGATCATGATCTCGTATGTTTTTTTTCCACTCAGTGTCTGCAGGTGCTGCAGAAACTGACTTACAACACTCGCATCTTCCAGTCCACAAACTACATCCACGAGCTCATCGCTTTTCTCGTGACCAACATGTAAGAACCACGTCTAAACCGCGACGTAACGAAGCTCAGTGACCGCCGCGTATCTAACCGTGTTGCCTCGTGTGTTTGCCCAACAGCCAGTCTAACAATGACGACATCATCATGCTGTGCCTCGGCCTCATGGCCAACCTGTGTCGTGACAACCACTCAGTGCAGAGCCACATCAAGACTATGGTGAGTGAGTTATGTAAGCTTCGACACAGACACACAGCATCTGAACTGTAAGATGATCTGCTAGAAGAACTTCATCCATGCAGACTGCTCTCTCAGAGCCCGGTGTGTGATATCTGTGTCTTCCTGTAGGACAACGTGAAGTCATTCTACAGAACTCTGATCGACCTCCTGGCTCACAACAGTCTGACCGTGGTGGTGTTCACGTTGTCCATCCTGGCCAGCCTCATCATGAATGAGAAGGTTGGAGAGAAGGTGGGTAGGAAACGTCCTGCATTTCAGAGATTCAAGTATTTGTCGTTTGACATATTTTGAAATGGCCCACACTATCTACGCTTTCAACTTCACGCTTTCAAACCAACCACCCGTCTGTATATGACTCACTAATGCTACTATTACGTTTCCATTTTAATACATCTTTAGTTTCCTGATGACAAACAACAGTGCAACAACTTGTTCCTCCACAAAACGTCACTGGAGGTTACCGCGTGCGTGATATCTCAGAAACGCCTCGAGACGTTTCTCTGAATTCTTGCACCTTGTCTGTCATTTAACGGCACCAAGAATTCACAGAACGTAGAATAAATGTTATCTGAACGTCACGACTTCTCTGACGCTGTAATTTGTAAACAATGTTGGGTGACACCAATCTTAACGGGTGATACTGTGCCGCTGTTTCCATCGTGACCTTCACAAGCTTCCTTTATTTTAAGAGTGTAAGGAAAACTTTGTAAAGAAAATTGAAAGTTTAGATTATTTTAAACTTTTTTTTTAAGAAATGATAAGAAACTGAAGCACGAAGGGTGAAAGGTGGAGTATTTTTTTTAATAAACTGACGCTGCTCAAAAAATAATAATGTATCAAAAACAACGTTGTCGTCAATTATTGACACATCCAAGGGAATATTTTGTGTTTTTATAATTTAAAATATGTGAGTTTATATTCCTAAAATGGCATTGAAGGGTTACAATTATTTACAGGGTTCCCACGGGTGCTTGAATTTCTTGAAAATGCTTGAATTTAAATTCAGTGTTTTCAAGGTTGTGAAAATGCTTGAATTTTTTGTGAAGTGCTTGAAAATGCTTAAAATTTGTGTGATGTCTATCTCAATAAACCAAGAGAAAACAAAAATGTTTCCTAAGCGGCTACGCGCTTGATCCGATGCCTTTACATGCAGAACTCAGTTATCATACTCGCTTGGTGTTCTGCAGAGAAATAACAGTAGACTACTATCCACACCTGTTGGTCACTGTTATTGCGCTATGGTAGTTACACAATACACCGCTCACAAGCTGAGAATACAAGCCAATTCACAATTAGTTAAAAATCAAAACAGTCAATCTACCACCATATGAAATAATGCTAATTAGACCCATATTATTATGCCATACAGTGGCACCGCTGCGCTTCCCATGACCATCATGGCAAACACAACTAGTAGGCTACCTATTTAAAGGTGCTGGAAAAATGGGAAAACTGGTGCTTGAAGGTGCTTGAAAAGTGCTTGAATTTGTTCATGAAAAAGGTGTGGGAACCCTGTATTTAAGAAATACGTGTAAATCTGAGAGTTCTGATGAAACAAGAAGAAAAAACACGTAATACAGACAGCTGTGAAAAATCTCATGCAAACTTCCCTCCTTCCTTATTGTGTTCACTGTTTGTGATTTTATGGATGTTTCATATTAACAAATAACAGAACATGATAAACTCGATGGAGCCCCTTTAAAGAAAAAGCTCGAGCTGCTGCTCAACATGTGTGTGAAGCATATTTTGTGAACACGTACAAAGTGTTTGTTTGTTTTTGTTTGTGTGAACTCACACACTCAGAGACGTGCAGCAAAGTCAGATCACGTCCACCCTCTGACAACCAGTCAAGAGACCTGCTGCTGCTTTGGTTGTCCACCACAAACTCATAGTTTGTTTGGTCGGTGGAGACACAAAACCACAAGGCCACAGTGGAAACAAACCAGCCAGTCGTAGACCGCTCAGTGTCACTCATCTCATCTCATCTCCTGTGTGTGTTTGTGCGTTTGTCCCTCAGCTCTTCGATGCGAAGAACATCTACCAGACGTTCCAGCTCGTGTTCAACATCATCGTTAACGGCGACGGTACTCTGACGAAAAAATACTCCGTGGATCTCCTGGTCGACCTCCTGAAGCACCCCAAGATTGCAGACTGCCTCACCAGGTACACACACACACACACACACACACACACACACACACACACACACACACACGTTTCTCACAGAGTGTTTGACCGCAGACTTTGCTTCCTTTTTTCTGTTTCAAGGTATCGACACTTCTCAGCGTGTGTGGCTCAAGTTTTACGACTGCTGCACTTTAAGGACCCGGACTCTGCAGCAAAGGTGATCACACACACAGAGTAACGTGTAACATGTGCACACGTATATATCTTCACATCACTTTCCAAATGCAGAAATATGCACTGAAACACTCTGCAGCCGCCCGCGCTAACCACTGATCTCTCTGAGGTTAGAGAGACGAAGTTAAAGTGCATTTTGTCTTTATTAGAAGGACGTAAAGGGGGAGAGTGACAAATGTCTGCAGCCAGACTCAAACCAACCATGTTTCAGTCGAGCTGCTTGACTACAGATGCAAGAAACAGCTGATAGTAAAGGCCGTGAGCTGTTGCTAATCTTTTTCTGACTTGCGTCTTGTGTGTGTTGCATTCAGGTGTTAGAGCTCCTCCTGGCCATGTGCAGCGTCTCTGGGCTGCGTTCGCAGCTCTGCACGGTGGTTTTCAGACCGGCGGCACCCAAACTCAGAGCTGCAGACCGCAAGCAAGGGGCGGGACTGGATGCTGAACACAAAGCCGAGCCCGGGCTCGCACTGGCGCAGTGGCTGAGCTCGCCTGTGGAGGGCGCCGAGTCCTGCTCGCTCCAGGTCCTGCAGCTGTTGAACGAGCTGCTCCAGGTACGTCAGACACCGAGCAGCAGTAGCTTTGTGTAGTGGTTTGACCAATGAGCAGGCGCACAGGACAGTCCTGCAGTTTGTTTTGAGTCATGTTTTATTTCTGCTGCAGCAGTTTTCAGTGTGAGCTGAACAGGAGTGTTTGAATGTTTTAAACATGTTGTATTTGACGTGACAGCAGTGATGACAAATAATTAAACTTGTGATTCAGCTTCTTAACCACCAGGATCAGATCTAATGATGACAACAATGCTTCATCTTGAGGGATGCAGTGTTTATTTAATAACAGACACATATTTCTGAAATGGTCATCGTGGTCTGAACACAAGCGGCCGTACAAAAACTTTGGATATTCTTGATTTAATCAGTAAATATCTGATCAGAAATGAAGTAGTTAGCTCGTTCTTTTCTAGTTTACACTTTGACACTCAGCTCCTTGAATCCTTGAAGTAAACAGACTGTGTGTGGACGGTTCTGCCCAGACATTTGATGTTTTCAGGACTCTGCGTCTCTCTTCTGGTTCACTGCTTTTATTTTTGTACATTTTGCAACAATAAACGAGTCTAACATGACGTTCTATATTTCTATAACTTCCTTTCACTCTATAAACGTCTTGCATGCAGGTATTTAAAGGTTGTAATTTATGTTCCTGTCTGTGCAGGAGGCGTTGGCAGCAGACGGCGTGTCTGACTGTGTGCTGAGCTTCGTGGACATGTTGCTTCCCGTCCTGTTGGGGCTGCTGAAGGGTCTCGATCCCTCGCAGGGCGACGCTCACCAAAGGAAACACTGCCACCGCATCACGCGCGTCACCAGTCTGCTGCTTGATATCCTTTAACCTGCTGCACCGCCGCCTCCGTCTGCCGTTTGTGTGTTTCCCTTCGTTTGTTTTCGAAGCCTTGACTCGTCCACTCCTGTGTTCGGAGGACTCCACCAGATCTTTAGTGTCCCGTCAGGTGAGCGCTCAGCTCTGCCTGTCGCAGGTCGAATCCCTCCTCTCCTGTTGTCACAGCAACAGCCCTCTCACCTGCCTCCCTCCCGGCTCTGACAACGATCTCAGGTGAGTCCTGGTGTCTGTTTATCTACGGCTGTGCTGACATTGAAACCGTCAGGAACGTTCCTGATGACGCGTGTGTTCTCTGTTCCAGTCAGGTGTATGCAGAAGCTCTGCTGAAGGTGCTGGAGCTGATGAGCAAACTGCGACAACAGGTGAAGAACATGGAGACGAGCTTCTACAGGATGTTACAGGTACGCACGCACACACACACACACACACACACACACTCTCCTTCCTGTCCTGTGGTTTTCTAAATCTCGGTCTTTCTCTTTCAAAAGGACCAGAGGATCGTGACTCCCCTCTCTCTCGCCCTGACGTCCCACCACAGAGAGCGCGTGCAGACCGGCCTCTCGCTGTTGTTTGAAGCCACGCCCCTCCCAGACTTCCCCTCCCTGGTGTGAGTCACTCAGTGTATTTACAGACTGCAGCCGAGGTAACAGATTAATAGATTGGTAATAGATTACTTGGTACAGCAGGTACGTGTGTGTGTGTGTGTGTGTGTGTGTGTGTGTGTGTATACAGGTTGTTTTACTCTTCGTATCTCTGTCACACGTTCACGCCGGTGGCTCGCCCTTCAGAAGCAGCCGGGGATCGAACCACCGATCATCTGATCAGTGGACGACCCGCTCTGCCTAATTTTTGTCCTTAAACTGTAAATACAAAAGTCACGCTGCTGTTTGGTTTCTAATCCAACCAGACATTTATTAAATAGACAAAAACATCACAGTCTCTTTGTGAAACGCTGCACTGACCCGAAGAACTTTTAATATCTCCTGACGGGTTGATTAATTATGTGAATGTGCCTTGTGATATTAAATCAAATCAAATCAATTTTATTTGTACAGCCCAAAGTCACAAAGTCCATTTTCCTCTGAGGCTTTACAATCTGTACAGGGAGTGACTCCCTCTGTCCTTAGACCCTCGGTTCGAGTGAGGAAAAACTTTAACAGGGAAAAAATGTGGAAGAAACCTCAGAGATTAACCGAGTCATATTTCTGTCGTCAGTCTGGGAGAAAGCATCGCTGCCAACAACTCGTATCGCCGGAGGGAGGCCGAGCTGTCCGTCAAACGCGTCGCAGTGCAGGACGTCCCGTCCTCCAGCATGCTGGACACTTCGAGCAGGAGCGTCCACAGTCTGACGGACAAGATGCAGAGCGGGTTAGAGGTGTGTGTATGAAAACATTTAAATTCATTTAAAAAATGTTAAAAAAATATTGATTATTTATTGAAGGATTCGATTAAAGGACATTTTGAAGCTTCTAACTTTTATTTTGAAATTTCCAGCAGATTGGAATAAGTTTTTTTCGTCGACCCGTTGTGATCTGAATAATTCTCAGGGAGCTTTGTGGTTTTGTGGTTTTGCGGTTTCATCTTATTTTACCTGCACAGGCTCGAATATTTTCCGCTGACCGCCTCGTATAGTTTCATCTTTTAATGTGGTTACATAACGGACACTCTGCTTTAAGTCTAGTGGTTCCAGTTTGGAGGTCTAAACCAGATCTCGAAGTCCATAGAAATAGATATTAGATATAAATATTGAATATTGTTAAATAAATAATATAAATATTGTTTGAAACCTTCTTCTTCTTCTCTCTCGTTGTTTGTAGCTGCAGGAACAGGTGAAGGACTCTCACGTGTCCGACATCATCGAAGTTTATGAACAGAAGCTGTTGGCGTTCGCGGTGAGTACGTCCGTCAGCTCGTTATCAGTCTGAAGATTAATTAATCCCGTGCGATATTATCACCTCATAAACAAAGCAGATTAATTCTAGTTACTTTCAGTACTTCGCTGTTAACTTCATGCTGCTTCTCAGAGGAAGTGTTGCACTTTTCACTGCGCCGCGTTTATTAATAACCTGCGGTTTTAAAAACAAACTACAAAATAAAGCACATGGAGTAAATTAGATTTAGGTTTATTGCCAAGTAAGTTTTCACATAAGGCATAACAAACATTAAGTGAAACATCCTAAATATTTATACAACATGTTGAGAGATGAAACGAGCTGTTACAGTTTGTGCAAAGTCTGCGAGAGACAGAAGACGGCAGACAAGGCGAACTCCAACATCTTCTTTATCATA
Source organism: Collichthys lucidus (assembly GCA_004119915.2). Classification (NCBI taxonomy): domain Eukaryota; kingdom Metazoa; phylum Chordata; class Actinopteri; family Sciaenidae; genus Collichthys; species Collichthys lucidus. Next base: position 4,338,635 of record CM014096.1, on the reverse strand, counting down.
CTCACATATTTTTCTTTAAGTTAAAGCAGAGAAAGTTTGAAATGACTCTACGTTTTTTGGATCTGTGTCTCGTGTCAGTCTAAGGAGAGTCGACTGCAGGACTTGTTGGAGGCGAAGGCTCTGGCTCTGTCGCAGGCCGACCGCCTCATCGCTCAGTATCGCTTCCAACGAGCTCAGACCGAGTCGGAGGTAACACTCACACACACACGAGCAACAACAGAGACGGCGTGATGATAATATTTTGTGATTTATCGACTGGTGAGTCAGTCTCACCGTTCACTGTCGTTTTCTGACGCCTCTTGTTGTTCGTGTTCAGCTCTGTAAGCTCGGCTCTCTGCTGAAGGACGCCGAGCGCAACCGCGAGGACCTGCAGGGCCAGCTGAGCAACCAGGTCCTGGAGGTGGAGTGCTCCAAGGCCGACATCGAGGAGCTCCTGCAGCACAACACCAGGCTGCAGCACGACTCGGAGGAACACCAAGTGCTTAAAGGAGCCTACAACGCCTTGCTCAGCAGGTCAGAGGCAGACACAAGAAACACAACACACAGACGTTTTATTCCAGATGTTTAACCGGTCGGTCTGTGCAGGTTCAACGAGAGCGAGCGGCTTCTGAAGGAGCTGCAGGCGGCTCACACCTCGCTCACCAAGCAGGCCGAAGGCCTGAAGAAGAACCACGACGCTCTGCAGCTGAAGCACGAAAAGTAATGGAGTACTTTTATTTCTTTTCTTTACAGCCTCAAGAACGTCATTCAGTGAAATGTGTCGGCCTCTTTTTCAGGACGGTGTCTGTGTTGGAGGAGAGAGAGGAGGAGATCAGATCCCTCAGTTCAGATCTACAGCAGAAGAACGGCGACATCGCAGGTCGGTCCGACGGCGGAAGAATAGAAGAATCCTGAGTTCTTCGGTTTCCAGGTTTCAGCCTCGATCAGCTTTAATAAATGTTTTGTCGCCGTCAGGTCTGCGCGCTGAACTCCGGGCGGAGGAGGAGAAGGTGAAGGAAAAGGATCACGAGAGGAGAGAGCTGGAGGACACGGTGGACGTTTTGAGGAAGGAGCTTAACAAGACGGAGCAGGCCAGGAAGGACGCCAGCATCAAGGTAATGAAGAGCGGAGACGGCCACGAGTCCTGGACGTGTCTCAGTTCTTTTGTTTGACGTCTCTCCCGTTTCTCAGGCGTCTTCTCTGGAGCTGCAGAAGAGTCAGCTGGAGACGAAGCTGAAGCAGAAAGAAGACGAGCTGAACAAACACTCGGCGATGATCTCCATGATCCACAGCCTGAGCAGCGGCAAGATGAAGAGCGACGTCAACCTGTCGCTCTAACACGGCATGAAAAATGATTTCTAAACTCACTGACTCATCGACTAAACTTGTATTTTTAACGTCATGATCAAATCTTTGTTTGTTTTTATCGTTGTTGGTAAATAAATTATAAGTCCAGATAAAATGTGTTCGTACAGTGTTTGTAGGTTACACACTAATTTAAGATTGATTTGATATACAGAACTACAGAAAATGTGAGTTTCTGAACTGCTGGAGTATCCAGGAGTTTTAAGAAAACACATCACAGCAGCTCCTGTGCACAAAGTTGATAAGAAATATTTCTCCCTCACTTCTTCGTCCAGGACAGAGCCGACCGGTTTATTGGTTTATTTATTTAGGGTGTTTGGTATCCGAGACTCAGTGTTTTACACATTCAGGCGATTAACAAGTTTAATTATAGAACACTTTGTTAAATAGGACTGATTTAATATTTCTAGGTGAGGCAGTTTGATCCTGAGTTAAAGTTCTACTATAACCTAATGTGTTTTCCTTTTTCCAAAATAACAAATAACTTGAAGGACCTGTGTGTCAGATTTAGAGGGAAATATTAGCTTATTGATTTATTATGTTTTCCTTAGTCTATTATTACCAAATGACCAAATATCCTGTTTTTGTGAGCTGAGAATAAACCCTTGATATCTGCAGAGGTGAGCGGGTCCTTCATGCTGAACTGTTAAGATTTAGGCAACAGAGTAGAAATAAATTCTTCGTGAAACCAGTCAATGTTTGAAGAAAGTTATTTATTCTTTAAGAATACTTTTATTAGACAATAGCAGTGAAGAGGCAGACAGGAGCGAGGGGATGGAATCAAACCAGATTGTGACCGTGGACCTGTAAACCTCTGCTTCTTCTTCCCGGTGGTCCAAAACTCCTGTGGTACAAACGCTCACAGTCCGGGCAGCCCAGCTACCAAACCGAGCTAACATGAGCTAACAGCAGCTAACAAACTGAACTAACAGCAGCTAACAAACTGAGCTAACAGCAGCTAACATGAGCTAACAGCAGCTAACAAACTGAGCTAACATGAGCTAACAGCAGCTAAGAGACTGAGCTAACATGAGCTAACAGCAGCTAACAAACTGAGCTAACAGCAGTTAACAAACTGAGCTAACATGAGCTAACAGCAGCTAACATGAGCTAACAGCAGCTAACAGACTGAGCTAACAGCAGCTAACAAATTGAGCTAACAGCAGCTAACAAACTGAGTTAACAGCAGCTAACAAATTGAGCTAACAGCAGCTAACAAACTGAGCTAACAGCAGCTAACAGACTGAGCTAACAGCAGCTAACAAACTGAGCTAACATGAGCTAACAGCAGCTAACAAACTGAGTTAACAGCAGCTAACAAACTGAGTTAACAGCAGCTAACAAACTGAGCTAACAGCAGCTAACAAATTGAGCTAACAGCAGCTAACAAACTGAGCTAACATGAGCTAACAGCAGCTAACAAACTGAGCAAAAAACAAAGCATATGATGATGATGTTAGTGTGTTTTAATTATAATAATAATACATTTTTTTTCATAGGCGCCCCAGGACACCTTACGATAAATAAAAGTAGATAGCAAATAACAAACAAAACATAAAAGTACCAAATTACAAGAATACAACATTAAAGACAGGTTAGAATAGGACATTTGAATCAATCAGATGGAAAATGACATTTTAAACAGATGTTATTATTATTATATTACTGATGCATTAATGTGTTCATCACTTTCATGTTGTAGCCAGTGAAGGTGGAGCTCATTTAATTACTTCATACTTTGTTTATTTATTGATTCTGAGTAAATCTAATTTATTTGATTATATTTTGAATAATTAATCTGAATCTGCAGCTTGTTGCTACCAGCAATCAAGTAACTAAGTAAATATGTAATGCAGTACAAAGTATGTTTGTTATTTCTGTATCTGCTCCTCTCTCTTCCTGTGGAGGTGATGGCAGCCGGCTGCTCAGCTCCTCTCTCTCTCTGTGTTTTCTATTTTCTGTCCTCTGTGTTTCTGCAGCTGCCGCCCGTCACTCAGTCTTTTGGCAGAAGGTCGGCTGGTGGGTGAAAGGACGCCGGGCGTCTCTCCAGCAGCAGCAGCAGTCAGCTATGGAGCTTCATCGTGCAGCACTGGGCGCCGTGTTCCTGCTCACTCTGCTCTCATCTGGTGAGTTTTCAAATCTGACCTCTAACTGCTTTTATCCAAATAAACTGAGTTTTTGTTTTTTGAAGGCCCATACTGACTTTTTTTTCAATGTTTAGAGCAGCACACCTTTAGGCGTCAGATAAAAATCCCTGTGTTTATTTGATTTTTGTGCTCAAACATACACGATTTTCTGAACTTTTTCTTCTCAGTTATTTGCTTAGGTTAGAAAATCCTCTTTAATGCCATGAAACATGAAGCACTAAAAGTCTGAGAGAAATCATGTGACCTCTGGAACACGTAGTTGATTAATTAGTTAGTTGACATTAAAATTTGAATACTCCTTTTTGAAGCAGAAATGTCCAAAATTCACTGATTTCAGTGCCTCTGATGTAAATATTCAATGTTTTCTTTCAGCCGGAGGAGTCTGACTTTTTTCATCATGAACACAATCATCAGATTCATGATAATTAAAATAAATGCTGCTCAATGAAGAGTTAGTTCTAAATAATAACAATAAAATAACAAAAAGTTTTTTACTGGAACAGTGAGCAGATCTTATTAAACCGGTGGATGACCCTGGCCGAGCTTTGGTTTCATTAAAAGCGTTAAAATAAAAACAAACATGGCCGTGTGGTAAACTGGAAATGTTTAGACGGGAAATGTCTGCCAGCGAGTCGCAGTGTTCGATGGCAGCTGGTGTCAGAGCTGCAGCAGTGGAGGTGGTGGTAAGCACAGAGCAGCTGTCATGATGATGATACCCTGAAATATGACCGGCATGAAAGAATTCACACACACTCAGATCCTGTTTGTTTCCTGAGTGTGTGTGTGTGTGTGTGTGTGCGCGCTTCATGTACAGTATGTCACTGAAAACTGAACAAACTCTTTTACATTTTACATTAAATCAGTTAATAAATGTCTAAAATTTGTATTTTTGCAATTTAGCGCCTCCAGTTTCAGAGTGTAATTCCACAATGTGGTAAATATGTTCAGCTGTACTCGAGTATTTGTTCTGATTACATTACTTCTGATCAAAAACTAACAAGTCCAGCAGCAGCTGATATCAGCGACTAGTCCAGCAGCAGCTGATATCAGAGACTAGTCCAGCAGCGGCTGATATCAGAGACTAGTCCAGCAGCGGCTGATATCAGCGACTAGTCCAGCAGCGGCTGATATCAGAGACTAGTCCAGCAGCGGCTGATATCAGAGACTAGTCCAGCAGCGGCTGATATCAGAGACTAGTCCAGCAGCGGCTGATATCAGAGACTAGTCCAGCAGCGGCTGATATCAGAGACTAGTCCAGCAGCGGCTGATATCAGCGACTAGTCCAGCAGCGGCTGATATCAGAGACTAGTCCAGCAGCGGCTGATATCAGAGACTAGTCCAGCAGCGGCTGATATCAGTGACTAGTCCAGCAGCGGCTGATATCAGCGACTAGTCCAGCAGCGGCTGATATCAGAGACTAGTCCAGCAGCGGCTGATATCAGCGACTAGTCCAGCAGCGGCTGATATCAGAGACTAGTCCAGCAGCGGCTGATATCAGAGACTAGTCCAGCAGCAGCTGATATCAGAGACTAGTCCAGCAGCAGCTGATATTAGCGACTAGTCCAGCAGCGGCTGATATCAGAGACTAGTCCAGCAGCGGCTGATATCAGAGACTAGTCCAGCAGCGGCTGATATCAGAGACTAGTCCAGCAGCGGCTGATATCAGCGACTAGTCCAGCAGCGGCTGATATCAGAGACTAGTCCAGCAGCGGCTGATATCAGAGACTAGTCCAGCAGCTGATATCAGCGACTAGTCCAGCAGCGGCTGATATCAGCGACTAGTCCAGCAGCGGCTGATATCAGCGACTAGTCCAGCAGCGGCTGATATCAGAGACTAGTCCAGCAGCGGCTGATATCAGTGACTAGTCCAGCAGCGGCTGATATCAGCGACTAGTCCAGCAGCGGCTGATATCAGAGACTAGTCCAGCAGCGGCTGATATCAGAGACTAGTCCAGCAGCGGCTGATATCAGAGACTAGTCCAGCAGCGGCTGATATCAGAGACTAGTCCAGCAGCGGCTGATATCAGAGACTAGTCCAGCAGCGGCTGATATCAGAGACTAGTCCAGCAGCGGCTGATAATAGAGACTAGTCCAGCAGCGGCTGATATCAGAGACTAGTCCAGCAGCAGCTGATATCAGCGACTAGTCCAGCAGCGGCTGATATCAGAGACTAGTCCAGCAGCGGCTGATATCAGCGACTAGTCCAGCAGCGGCTGATATCAGCGACTAGTCCAGCAGCGGCTGATATCAGAGACTAGTCCAGCAGCAGTCAGTCCAGCTCGGCGTCTGTCTTTCAGCCTTTTTTTTCCACCAAGCTCTCACCAACCACTAAAAGTTAGTCCTCTTCGCTCTCTTCTCCTCTGCCATCATGTCCATAAAGGCTTACAACATTAACATTGTTAACATTGTGTGTGTGTGTGTCAGAGTGCTGGGGCAGGAACGAGGAGGAGCGTCTGATCAACTACCTGTTGAAAGAGCGAGGATACAACAAAGAGCTGCGTCCCGTCGAGAGGCAGCAGGACGCCGTCGATGTTTACCTGGCGCTCACACTCTCCAACCTCATCTCTTTGGTACAGGCCGGCAAATTGGTGTATATGTAAACATACGAGGTCAAATTTATTTCTACAGCACGTTGAAAGCAACACGAGCGCTTTAGAATAAACAAAAATAAAGTTAATAAAACACAACATGATGTCTCAGAAATGAAGAGGTGATTGTTCTCCTTCATTTGTAGAAAGAAGTAGACGAGACACTGCTGACGAACGTATGGATAGATCACGTAAGTAAATGAAGCGACTTTTTCTTCTTGAATACTTTATGTACAATAATTATTGACGTGTGTTTGTGTGTGTGTGTGTGTGATGATAGACGTGGACGGACTACCGGCTGTCGTGGAATACGACAGAGTTTGACGGCATCGAGATGCTTCGCCTGCCCTCCAACATGGTGTGGCTGCCGGAGATTGTGCTGGAAAACAAGTGAGATTAATTTTCCTTTATTTTCTTGTGCGGAGCCCTGAGACATTACGTCCTTATAACTTCAGAGTTAGCACCCCAAACTTGCATTGAGAAGTAATTGTTGTTGTGAAGTTTATAAACTGCAGACAGAAAGCTGATCTGCATGCAAACATTTTCGTGGTGTTCCCCAAGGTTCAATCCTGGGTCCCCTTCTGTTTGCCTATGTATGAACTCATATCACTGCTATGCAGATCTCATTTATAAATCCTGGATGGGAGACATTTCCCACAGACTCAAGTGTCTTTGCTGCTGTTTAAACTCTTTCTATGAGTTCAAGGTTTCTCTGGTCCAGGCTCTGACTCTAAATCAACATGTCGAGTGTTTGATTCGTTTGTGTTTTTCAAGCTTTCAAGAAACCTCACTAAGCTCGAGTCCATTGTGTCTTATATAAAAATGGATTCCTGTTTCTATCTTGTCCCTTCTCTCTATTATTCTATTGTAACTCCCTCTTCATGTCACACCGCGGTGAGGTCAAGCTGGGTTTTTGTTATGTCTTGTCATTTCCTGTTTTATTTTGAAAGATAACTCTCCTCTCGTTTCAGGTCACTTGCCCTTCCTCGTGTGTCACCGGTCTGATTGTCTCCACCTGTTCCCCCCACCTTGTGTATATATTGTCTGCGTCTCCCTTTGTCCCGTGCCAAAGTGTTTCGTCTTTCGTAGCGTGCACCAAAGCCTTTTTTCCACAGTCCATAGCCACAGCTCCTTAGCTCAAGTATTCTTTGTTTTCTTCCTCAAATGAGTGATTTTCTGTTGTACTTCCTAGTCTAGCTTTTTGTTACTTTGTATCTAGTCTAGTGTGTTTTCAGCCTCGTTTTTGAGCGCCTTAAGTTGATGTTTCATAGCCTTTTTGTTTTTCCTTATGAGTGATTTTGATTTTGTTAATCTTTAATACGAGTAGTCCTAGCTTTATTGTTCCTCGTTGAGAGAGATTTAGATTTTGTTATTTAGAGTAGTTCAGTGTTTTTTTCCTCCTTTGAGTGATTTTTGTTTTCTTTAGTTTAGGGCCTTTTCATAGCCTCACTCAGTCGAGGATTTTCGCCGTCCTGAATAAAACAGCTTACTGCCTAACTCTGCATCTGAGTCCTCATTTGAGTCCCGGCCTGACACTTCACCTCACCTCTGCAGCACATCCATGCTTTCTTTACAAGTGGTGCAAACCGCTGCTGCAGAGATCGTACCGTTTTTTAGTTTCTCTTCACTTGCTCGCCACCAAATTCAGAATTATATTTAAGGTTTGTTGTTTTTCACAGTGCCTGCAGAGGTTTGTTCTGGAGCTTTCGATAATATGATCGATGATGATCAACACTTCCGTGAGATTGTTTTGGCAGCGCAGAATATTCAGCTCGACTTGTACCAATCTATAAAGAGTGTTGTGTGTAATCCTACCTGACTTGTCTTCTCCGCCAGTAACGATGCCCAGTTCCAGGTGGCCTACTACAGTAATGTACTGGTCGATTCTACTGGTCTCTGCTACTGGTTACCTCCCGCCATCTTCCGCTCCTCCTGCTCCATCAACGTCAACTACTTCCCCTTCGACTGGCAGAACTGCACACTCAAATTCACGTAAGAAACTCAAATCAATCCGTTTTACCTGATGTACGTCTTTAGACAAAGACATCACAAATAATCGAGGGTTAGCAGAAGTCAGTCCATCATTGTTTTTCCACGTGTTCCTCTGTATAAACGCCCTTTTCCATGTTGCTTTGCAGCTCCCTGACCTACAATGCCAAAGAGATCAGGATGCTACTGAAGGAAGAAGCAGATGAAACCAGCAAATGGACGGTGGAGTGGATCATCATCGACCCTGCGAGCTTCACAGGTAATCATCCTCCCAACCTCACACACCTGTTGGCTGATATGATCTTAACATCAGTCATCTTTGTTGATAGAAAAGGATTAGGACTGTCTCTTGTCCTCTGTGTTGATCCTCGCTGCTCTTCAACAGAGAACGGCGAGTGGGAGATCATCCACCGTCCGGCCAAGAGAAACACCTACAAGCACATTCCCATGGAGAGCAACAAGCACCAGGACATCACCTTCTACCTCACCATCAAACGCAAACCTCTCTTCTACATCGTCAACATCATCATCCCCTGTGTGCTCATCTCCTTCCTGGCCTCGCTCGTCTACTACCTGCCCGCTGACAGTCAGTGCACGTTCACCTCTTCAACAGATCAGTTCATACCATAACACTAGTTTCTACTTCTAATATGTGGTGTTGAGTCGTGCAGGTAGATAAACTGGACTTTAACATGGGGACTTATGGAGACGTATGGTGTGTGTGTGTGTGCAGGTGGTGAGAAGATGACCTTGTCCATCTCGGTCCTGCTGGCTCAGTCTGTCTTCCTGCTGCTGATCTCTCAAAGGCTGCCTGAGACGTCCATGTCTGTTCCACTTATTGTCAAGTAGGTAATGCACACACACACATTAATAATAATAATAATAATAATAACAACAATAAAGAACATAAATTTGACAGCAATCTGGTTTTGGTTGAGCCAAAAACATTGGCACGTCGTGTAAGATGCTGACGACCATCCAATGTTGGTTTCTGGCCTTCTCCCTTGCCCACAGACATTTCTTGTGATTCTCTGAAACTTTTAATGATATTATGACCTGTAGACGCTGAAATCCAGATTCTTTGCTGTCATTGTACGTTGAAACACATTGTTCTTAAATTGTTGCACTGTTTCCCAGCACAGTATTTCACAGTGTTGAACCCTCTCCCCGTCTTTACTTCACAAAGACTCAGCCTCTCTTTTTCTCAGACCCAATCATGTTACTAACCTGTCCTCATTCATTGTGAGATGTTCCACCAGCAACTTGGAGCTTCAATGTTCTGCAAATCATCACATACACATACAGTGTGACAGCTTAAGATGCGAACCTACACTGCTGACAAAAAGTTCAGGATATTCATTTTACAGGTGAACTTAATTTGACCTTCTCTAAACTTTTTAACGCACATGTCCGACTGTTCAGTGTTTCAGTACTTATTGCAGAACAGGCTGTTCTCTAAGATCCATGAATGTTCAACTGAATGTTTGCACAGTTTGTATTTAAACAGTCCTCTTCATCATGCTGTTCACATTTTGACTTCATGACACCAAGGCGACACCTGACAGTCCATCAGCAGTACCTGGTCAGTGTGAGGCTTCAAACAAGAAGCACTCAGAGGGAGGTCAGCACACAGAGTGTCACTGAGTGTCATAAAATCACTGCAGCATGAACTTTTTACATTGTGTGTCTCACAGATATTTGATGTTCATCATGGTGTTGGTGACGGTGGTGGTGTTGAACTGTGTGGTCGTTCTCAACCTGCACTTCAGGACACCGAGCACACACGTCATGTCTGATTGGACCAAGAAGGTAACACACACAAACACACACACACATATCTATGCACCGTCTGCAGTGTTAACCACACTGCTGTCTTCTGCATCCAGTTCTTCCTCGAGCAGCTGCCCCGCCTCTTGCGTATGTCCCGCCCCGCAGAGGCGGAGCCGTACTGGGATGGAGCGTTGCCACGGCGATCCAGCTCGGTGGGCTACATCACCTCGGCAGAGGAGTACTACAGCGTCAAGTCCCGCAGCGAGCTGATGTTCGAGAAACAGTCAGAGAGACACGGACTGATGACACGAACCACACACGCAGCAAGTGCGTCCAATGATATAAAAAAACATGAACATAACAAACAACGTCACTTTTTGAGTGGCAGATAGTTGCTGGTTTACACATCCATTGTAAGATTCACTCTTTTAGCTCTGTGTTTGGTCTCTACCAACTCCTGAGAGAAATCTGAGGCTCTTCAGTATGGGTTTTTTGCACATTTACATTTGTCAACTTAGAGATATTTTAAATATTTAAATCCAAATGTTAAATGTTACACCTAAATGTTGAATCTAAATCTAAATGTTAAATCTAAATCTAAATGTTAAATCTAAATCTAAATGTTAAATCTCAATCTAAATCTAAATGTTAAATTTAAATCTCAATCTAAATGTTAAATCAAAACTTAAATCTAAATGTTAAATTTAAATCTAAATGTTAAATCTCATTCTAAATGTTAAATCTCAATCTAAATCTAAATGTTATATCTAAATCTAAATGTTAAATCAAAATTTTAAATCTAAATCTAAATGTTAAATCTCAATCTAAATCTAAATGTTAAATCTAAATGCTAAATTTAAATCTAAATCTAAATGTTAAATCAAAACTTAAATCTAAATGTAAATTTAAATCTAAATGTTAAATCCAAATCTAAATGTTGAATCTAAATTTAAATGTTAAATCTCAATTTAAATCTAAATGTTAAGTCTAAATCTAAATGTTATATCTAAATCTAAATGTTAAATCTAAATCTAAATGTTAAATCTAAATGCTAAATTTAAATCTAAATCTAAATGTTAAATCAAAATTTAAATCTAAATGCTAAATCTAAATGTTTCGGGCGACGTGCTCTACTATTATCACCAGCTAGTCCACACTAACTACACTTTGATACACTTCACTACATTCTACAAAGGTTACTGATGAGGTTAAAATATTACAAACACTTCTCAAATCGCTGAAAAATGCTGGAACAATGAGTTCTTCTCATCGTTTGCGAGAACTGGGATGTTATCACGGCTCTGTTACCAACACTGTGTTTTTTTTTTTTCCTTTGTGTGTGTAGTTGTGAAGCCACAGGAAGACGGAGGTGTGACAGATCAGTTGTATGCGGAGATCAAGCCGGCTGTGGACGGAGCAAACTACATCATCAAACACATGCGCAACAAGAACGACTACAACGAGGTGAGACGGAGAGGAGAACAGTGTGATGTAAAGTGCTGCAGGTGTTCAATGGTTTAATGTCCACCTTGGGCTGTAAACTCCGGGTGTCCACATACTTTTGGCCATGTGTGTAAATCAAACATGTAAGTTAGAAGACAAACGTCGACCCCGTCGCTGTCTTCACAGGAGAAAGATAACTGGAGCGGGATCGCTCGTACCGTGGACCGACTCTGTCTCTTCTTGGTTACCCCGGTGATGACCTTTGGCACCATCATCATCTTCCTCATGGGAATCTGTAACCACCCTCCACACCTGCCCTTCAAAGGAGACCCCCACGATTACAGAGAGGAAAACCCACGCCTGCTGTAACACACACACACACACACACACACACACACTTGTCGCTGTTTAAAAAGTTTGTTCCTTCTTAATTGTTTGTGTTTGAGAACTCCTCCAGCTGCATAACTCTGTGTGTTTTTACTTACATTTGAAGTGAAGAACTGCATCAGTATATTACTGTTTTTATTCTATTTGTGTGCTCTGAATAAACATTTACACCCAGCCGACATCTTTGATTTTATGTTTCTGTTTCTTCTTGAGCTGACTCTAAATCACCGGTAGGTGTGAATGTGTGAACGTACCGCTGGGAGAAGCTCCATCGACCCGCTGGGAGCAGCTCCATCGACCCGTGATCCTGATAAAGATGAACGATTAAAGAAAGAAAATGGTGTTAAATAATCCACTCCTGCATACATTACAATCAGTTTGAAATTTGTTTGTACAGTTTTGAAAACTTCAAGACAGAACTGAGTTTTGGGATCCAATGAAATGTTTTAAAAACAGCTTAGAAATAATTGAAACTATCTTCATATTCAGTATCATATCTTTTGAAAACAAATTTAAACCCTCAAAGCTTTAAATTTTCTGGAGATATAAAGGAATGACAGACACACGCAGATTTGTAACTTCCTGTAAAAGGAGATCAGGGAGGAAATCCCAGAGTGTTACTCTTCATTTTGCTGCCGCCAACAGAGAAGACACAAGGAACGTGAATGCTGAGTCAGGGTGAGTGTTAACCCTTTTTTTTATTATTATTATGATCGGCGGTTTGATCCCCGACTCCTCCAGTCGTCTGCATGTCGAAGTGTCTTTGGGCTCCTTTCGGGCTGTGCCATCTGTTAGAAAAATTAAGATTTATACTGCGGTTCAGATGTTTTAACTCATGTAATGTGTGTTTCCTGTTTTTGTTGCATGTCTCGTGCACTTCCCTTATTTTGGACTGTGTTTTACTGAGGATGGCAGGGAGAGATACTTATAAATCAGTAGTTCAAGGACAGGAGAGACAAGGACGTGACAAGTGTCATTTTGGACAAGAAACATAATGTTCATTACTAAGCGGAAAACCAAAAAAGGAAAGTGTTATTGAGGAGGTGTCAGAGAAAATTGTATAAGAACCAACGGTTAGAGCTCCTCGAGGAGCCTTTTTTCTGTAACCGTTTTTGTGTGTTGCACTGTTAAACGCTCCTTCTTGTACAAGAATAATAAATTTAACTTAAACTTTGATACTTTGAATCCAGTCCTCCTTGTTTAAGGGTTCTTCCATAAAAATTCTTCTAACACTTTCGGTGTGTGAGTGGTTGGAAGACTAGAAAGGAGAAATATAAATACAGTCATGAGTCTGTTTCAGTTTATACGCAGTGTGCAAGTTTTGCTTCCTGTTTGTGGTTTTTGAACGAACGTTTTTTTCTTGTTTCCTGTGCTCTGAGCTCACAGTCAGTGTTACTGTTTCACCTCTCAGACTGACTGAAGTCCAGAAGATGGATGTTCATGTGGAGGAAGAGGAGGACAGAGCAGAGTCTCCAGGATCCAGCTGTCTGTCTATGAAGAGTGACTGGTCCAAAGGTCTTCCTGAACACTTCAGTGATGAACCTGGACCCTCAGACACAAAGTAAGAGACTGATACTAACTCATTTAAATGATTCATTTTCAGTTCCCTCTGCTGGTGTCATGTTTTGTCTTGATTTTGTGTTTATGTATTAAATCAAACTCATCGTTGGCCCAGACAGCCAATCAAATTAGAGCTTCATGAACGACTTTCATTAGAGGATTTATCAAAGATTCATGTGATCTGAATAAAAACATGTTGGTGTTTGCAGAGTTCAGTCCAACAGATGGAGAGCAGAGTCTCCAGCATCCAGCTGTCTGTCTATGAAGAGTGACTGGTCCAAAGATCTTCCTCTACTCTTCAGTGATGAACCTGGACCCTCAGACACAAAGTAAGAGACTGTTTTTACTGTAAACTGACCTGATGAAGATGATGATGAAAAGATTTATATTCATGACAGTGTCGTCCAAATCTGGATCTTTGTCACCAACAGTCAACAAATCATTGAGTGATAAAGAAATGTCTTCACAGAGAGAGGAAGAGGAGTCATGTTCCTGTGGAGGAGCAGCCGTCCTGCTGTGTTTGGTGTCAGGACGTCCTGAAGGATCCGGTCTCTACCAGCTGTGGACACTGGTTCTGCAGACACTGCATCACCTCATACTGGGACCAGTCTGCTTCATCAGGAGACTCCTCCTGTCCCCAGTGTGGAGACAGATCCAGAACAAGACGTGGACTGCAGACAGCCAGTCAGACCAGCACTGTCCAAAGTAAGACTGTCCATTTCCTTCTCTAGATATTCGTCTATCATCACTTTTTATTGCTGATGAAATAATCAGCAGATTGTCACATTTTCTTTGTTTAGTCTCAAACTTGTTTCTCTGTTTCAGTGAGTGGTGGTCTGCAGGAGGTTTTAGATGAACATAAGATCAGTCTGAAGACCAGATGTGAACGTGTGACTGAAGGAAGTGATGAAACAGGAAGTGGAACCCTCCTCAACAGGATCTACACTGAGCTCTACATCACAGAGGGACAGAGTGAAGAGGTTCATACCCAACATGAGGTGAGGCAGCTTGAGACAGCTTCCAAGAAGAAGGAGACCCTCCATGACACTCCCATCAAATGCCACGACATCTTTAAAGCCTTACCTGACCAACAGAGACACATCAGAGTCGCTCTGACCAACGGCGTCGCTGGCGTTGGAAAAACCTTCTCAGTGCTGAAGTTCACTCTGGACTGGGCAGAGGGCTCGGAGAACCAAGATGTCAGTCTGGTGGTTCTGCTCTCGTTCAGGGAGCTGAACCTGATCAAAGATGAGCGGTTCAGTCTTCTCACGCTGCTCCATGTTTTCCATCCAACATTACAGAAGGTCACAGCAGAGAAGCTCGCTGTCTGTAAACTTCTGTTCATCTTTGACGGCCTGGATGAAAGCAGACTTTCACTGGATTTCAACAACAAAGAGCTCGTGTCTGATGTCACACAGGAGTCATCAGTCAGCGTGCTGTTGACAAGCCTCATCAAGGGGAACCTGCTTCCCTCGGCTCTCATCTGGATAACTTCCAGACCTGCAGCAGCCAATCAGATCCCTCCTTCATGTGTTGACAGGGTAACAGAAGTACGAGGCTTCACTGACGCTCAGAAGGAGGAGTACTTTAGGAGGAGAGTCAGTGATGAAGATCTGTCCAGCAGAATCATCTCACACATCAAGACCTCCAGGAGCCTCCACATCATGAGTCTGATCCCAGTCTTCTGCTGGATCACTGCTACAGTTCTGGACCACATGTTGACCACAGACCAGAGAGGAGAGCTGCCCAAGACCCTGACTGACCTGTACTCACACTTCCTGCTGGTTCAGACAAAGAGGAAGAAGAAGAAGTACGATGAAGGACATGAGACGAGTCCACAGGAGCTGACGGAGGCTGACAGGGAAGTTCTTCTGAAGCTGGGGAGGCTGGCGTTTGAACAGCTGGAGAAAGGAAACATCATGTTCTACCAAGAAGACCTGGAGCAGTGTGGTCTGGATGTCACAGAGGCCTCGGTGTACTCAGGAGTTTGTACACAGATCTTCAAAAGAGAGAGTGTGATCTTCCAGAAAACAGTCTACTGCTTTGTTCATCTGAGCGTTCAGGAGTTTCTGGCTGCAGTCTACCTGTTCCACTGTTACACCAACAGGAACACAGAGGTACTGAAGGACTTCCTGGGGAAAGACTTCAAATACAGTGACTCAAAACCAAAGTCTTTACTAGAGAAGATCTCGGTGTATTTTGTTGATAGCCATCACCCACCTCTGGATGTCTTCCTGAAGAAGGTCATGGAGAAATCCCTTCAAAGTGAAAATGGTCACCTGGACCTGTTTGTTCGCTTCCTTCATGGCCTCTCTCTGGAGTCCAACCAGAGACTCTTAGGAGGCCTGCTGGGTCAGACAGACAACAGTCCAGAAATCATCCAGAGAGCCATCAACAACCTGAAGCAGATGAACATTGATCGTATCTCTCCTGACAGAAGCATCAACATCTTCCACTGTCTGATGGAGATGAACGATGACTCAGTCCATCAGGAGATCCAAGAGTTCCTGAAGTCAGAGAACAGATCAGAGAAGAAACTCTCTGAGATCCACTGCTCAGCTCTGGCCTACATGCTGCAGATGTCAGAGGAGGTTCTGGATGAGTTGGACCTGAAGAAGTATAACACATCATGGGAGGGACGACGGAGACTGATTCCAGCTGTGAGGAACTGCAGAAAGGCTGAGTAAGTCCAGATGTGATGAACATTATAAATCAGTGTAGATTAGTAGTTTAGTTCTTCAGATATTCACAATATATAATTCTTCTTATTAAAATAGTTTCGTCTTATTTGTCGAAAACATTATACGTCAGTTTTATTGGTTGTGTTTAAAGCTGCCAAGTTAATCAACTAGTATCATTCTATTTATTTCTAATAATTATTAGCTCAGTTGGTAGACCACCCCCCTATGCACAAAGCCTCAGTCCTTGCTGCTGGGTTCGAATCCGAACTGTGGCCCTTTGCTGCATGTCATTCCTCGTCGTCGTCAAAAAAAAAATCTTTAAAAAAAAAAAAAGAATTTAATTTGTAAACTTTATAAAACAGATTAAGGAGGTTGTGACTGAGGTTTTATCAGTGTAATTTGATCACAATATACAGCAGTGTTTTACAGTTAGCAATAAATTCAGTAAGGTTATTATTACCTGAGGACATTCTGGAAGCTGCCTTATATAATCACAAATTCAGGTAATACCTGTTTCTACCTACGGCCGAGGGTGTCCTGGTGCCAAGTGCACATGTGGACACCCTTATGCTTGAACATGGTGTTCGTTATGGACAGTCCATGACGTGCACAGAAGTCCAATAACAGAACACCACTCGGGTTCAGATCAGGAGGGCCGTTCCTCCCAATCACGCCCCTCCAGGTCTCACTGTCGCCGCCCACGTGAGCATTGAAGTCCCCCAGGAGGACGAGGGAGTCCCCAGAGGGAGCGCTCTCCAGCACCCCCTCCAAAGACTCCAAAAAGGATGGGTACTCTGAACTGCCATTCGGTGCATAAGCACAGACTACAGTCAGGACCCGTCCCCCCACCCGAAGGCGAAGGGAGGCTACCCTCTCGTCCACCGGGGTGAACCCCAACGTACAGGCGCCGAGCCGGGGGGAGACAAGCAGTCCCACCCCCACTCTGCGCCTCTCACCGGGGGCAACTCCAGAGTGGTAGAGCGTCCAGCCCCTCTCAAGGAAACTGGTTCCGGAACCCACGCTGTGCGTCGAGGCGAGCCCGACTATATCTAGCCGGTACCTCTCAACCTCGTGCACCAGCTCATGCTCCTTCCCCGCCAGAGAGGTGACATTCCACGTCCCCAGAGCCAGCTTCTGTAACCGGGGGTCGGACCGCCAGGGTCCCCGCCTCCGACTGCCGCCCATCTCTCTTCGCACCTTCTCCCCCCTGAGACCCCTCCCATGGGTGGTGGGCCTATGGGAAGGGGGGCCCATGTCGCCTTTTCGGGCTGTGCCCGGCGGGGCCCCATGGGTAAGGACCCGACCACCAGACGCTCGCCAACGAGCCCCACCCCCAGGCCTGGTGACCCGCGTCCGGGCAAGGGAAACTGGGTTCCATCCATTGTCATTTCATCAGGAGATGTTGAACTGCGCTTTGTCTGGACCCTCACCAGGATGCCCTCGGCCGTAGTTCGATGATCGACTTTGTGGTCTAGTCGTCGGACTTGCGGCCACATGTTTTGGACACTCGGGTGAAGAGAGGGGCAGAGCTGTCAACTGATCACCACCTGGTGGTGAGTTGGTTCCGATGGTGGGGGAGGATGGCCGTCAGACCTGGCAGGCCCAAACGTTCTGTGCGGGTTTGTTGGGAACGTCTGGCGGAATCTCCTGTCAGAAAGACTTTCAACTCCCACCTCTGGGAGAGCTTCACTCATGTCCCGGTGGAGGCGGGGGACATTGAGTCCGAGTGGACCGTAAGGTGGTCGGTGCCTGTCGTGGTGGTGGCCCCTGAACCCACTGGTGGACACCGGTGGTGAGGGATGCTGTCAAGCTGAAGAAGGAGGCCTACAGAACCTTTTTGGCCTGTGGGATTCCTGAAGCAGCTGACGGGTATCGACATGCCAAGCGGAATGCGGCCTCGGCGGTTGCGGAGGCAAAAACTCGTGGGAGGAGTTCGGTGAGGCCATGGAGAGCGACTTTCGAACGGCTTCGAGGAGGTTCTGGACCACCGTCCGGCGGCTCAGGCGGGGGAAGCAGTGCACTATCAACACTGTGTTCAGTGGGGACGGTGTGCTGCTGACCTCGACTGGGGATGTCTTGGGTCGGTGGAGGGAATACTTCGAAGACCTCCTCAATCCCACCAGCACGTCTTCCGTTGAGGAGGCAGAGTCTGGGGACTCTGGTGGTCTCGCCCATCTCTGGGGCTAAGGTCGCTGAGGTAGTCAAAAAACTCCTCGGTGGCAAGGCCCCGGGGATGGATGAGGTCCGCCCGGAGTTCCTTAAGGCTCTGGATGTTGTGGGTGGTGGTTCCCCTCTTCAAAAAGGGGGACCGGAGGATGTGCTCCAACTATAGGGGGATCACACTCCTCAGCCTCCCCGGGAAGGTCTTTTCGGGGGTCCTGGAGAGGAGGGTCCGCAAGATTGTCGAACCTCGGATCCAGGAGGAGCAGTGTGGTTTTCGTCCTGGCTGTGGAACTGTGGACCAGCTCTATACCCTTAGCGCGGCCCTGGAGGGTGCATGGGAGTTCGCCCAACCAGTCTACATGTGTTTTGTGGACCTGGAGAAGGCGTTCGACCGTGTCCCTCGGGAGGTCCTGTGGGGGTGCTCCGGGAGTATGGGGTTCCGGACCCATTGATACGGGCTATCCGGTCCCTTTACTCCCGGTGCCAGAGCTTGGTCTGCATTGCCGGCAGTAAGTCGGACCTGTTTCCTGTGGGAGTTGGACTCCGCCAGGGCTGCCCTTTGTCACCGGTTCTGTTCATAACTTTTATGGACAGGATTTCTAGGCGCAGCCAGGGCGTCGGGGGGCTGCGATTCGGTGGCCTTAGGATTGGGTCGCTGCTTTTTGCGGACGATCTAGTCTTGTTGGCTTCATCGGATCGTGACCTTCAGCTCTCTCTGGAGCGGTTTGCAGCCGAGTGTGAAGCGGCTGGGATGAGAATCAGCACCTCCAAATCCGAGGCCATGGTGCTCAGCCGGAAAAGGGTGGAGTGCAGTCTCCAGGTCGGGGATGAGATCTTGCCTCAAGTGGAGGAGTTTAAGTATCTCGGGGTCTTGTTCACGAGTGAGGGAAGGATGGAACGGGAGATCGACCGACGGATCGGTGCGGCTTCTGCAGTGATGCGGACTCTGCACCGGTCCGTCATGGAGAATAAGGAGCTGAGCCGAAAGGTGAAGCTCTCGATTTACCAGTCGATCTACGTTCCTACCCTCACCTATGGTCACAAGCTTTGGGTAGTGACCGAAAGAATAAGATCGCGAATACAAGCGGTTGAAATGAGCTTCCTTCGCAGGGTGGCTGGGGTCTCCCTTAGAGATAGGGTGAGAAGCTCGGCAATCCGCGAGGAGCTCAGAGTAGAACCCCTGCTCCTCCGCATCGAGAGGAGCCAGTTGAGGTGGCTCGGGCATCTCGTGAGGATGCCTCCTGGATGTCTCCCTGGTGAGATGTCCCGGGCACGTCCCTCCGGGAGGCGGCCCCGGGGAAGACCCAGGACACGCTGGAGGGACTACGTCTCTCGGCTGGCCTGAAATAGAAATGGGATTGGGAATGGGAATAGAAATGGGATTGGCCCTAAAAGTCTGCAGGTAAGACAAAGTGATGACAGTCAGACAGTCAGATAAGATGATCTGAAGCAATGATGTGAAGAGCAAATGTTCATCAAAGCAGGACATGTCAAACTGTTTTAATATTAAATGCATGAAGTGAATATAAAGTGTCCTCTGACACAATATGTTTTGAATTATGTGTTTTCACAGACTTTCTGACTGTAGACTCTCAGAGAGTCACTGTGAAGTTGTGGCCTCAGCTCTGAAGTCCAACCCCTCCCATCTGACAGACCTGAACCTGAGTTACAATAATCTGACGGATTCAGGAGTGAAGCCACTGTCTGCTGGCCTGGAGAGTCCAAACTGTAGACTGCAGACTCTGAGGTCAGTTCACTGACTGTGGTTGTGTGTAGGAATAGTAACTCAAAGGGGAAATTTGATCCTGAACAGTCTTTAACTTTGGTAGACAAACAATTGATTTATTTAAATCAGATTCTTAAATCCCATGTAGCTGCTTTTTCAAGACAGACTTGAACAAACGTAGACCTTATAATATACTTATTAAGACAACATATCAGTGAGATGGGCATTAAATAAATAAAAAATGCTTTCAGTTAAAAATATCCAATTTCATGTGATCCACTGATCCCAGACTTGACTGAGATCAGCAGCATGTTATTAATCTGTGTTGACATGAATGTTGTCTGAATGTTGTGCTGACGTTTGGATGATGTCTGTAGCAGGCTGACATTATGATGATCCACAATAACACAATGACAAAGTTACTCTACTCATTTTAGAGAAAAGCTCATTGATTAGGACATAGTAATGTTGAGCTGCACATTTCAAACCTGAACACATCTGGTTGGATTATGAATGGATTTTTATCAACATCATTTATTCTTTATTCAGATTGGAGGGCTGCAGGTTGTCAGAGATCAGCTGTGCTTCTCTGGCCTCAGCTCTGAAGTCCAACCCCTCCCATCTGACAGAGCTGGACCTGAGCATCAACGACCTGCAGGATTCAGGAGTGAAGCTGCTGTGTGATTTTCTGGAGAGTCCACAATGTCGACTGAAGGCTCTGAGGTCAGACACCATTTTTTTACATCTGAAATATTGTTGATGTCTTTTGTTTACATTTCCCCCAAATTCATCCTGATATGTGTAGCATCTTTGTAAACGTTGGGATCTTGAGTAGAATCTTGGATGAATTTCTGTGGGTGTTTCTTTGTGTTTGGCTGCACAACATTTGTTTGTATAGATGGAGCCACTGTTGGAGCTTCAGAGTTTAAGAGTCACTCCATCTTTTTCTTTGTCATTTACAGTTTTGAACCTGCATCCTGTTGGGTTCAGGTGTTTGGAGTTTCCATTTTCTAAACTTCCTCAGCTCTGAACAGATTATTAAACATTGAATGATTTCAAGAAAGAACCTTGTCTTCTAAAGTTACATTATTTATTCTTTATTCAGATTGAGGAGCTGCAGTTTTTCAGAGATCAGCTGTGCTTCTCTGGCCTCAGCTCTGAAGTCCAACCCCTCCCATCTGACAGAGCTGGACCTGAGTGACAACAACCTGCAGGATTCAGGAGTGAAGCTGCTGTGTGATTTTCTGGAGAGTCCACACTGCAGACTGAAGACTCTGAGGTCAGTTCACTGACTCTCTTGTTACTATTATGGATCAGATGAAACTTTCCGTCAGTTCATAGTTTCATGTTTTCTTTATTGAATTTAGTCTGCAGTCACAAAAGACTTGCATACACACACACACATACAGACTTGACTGAGATCAGCAGCATGTTATTAATCTGTGTTGACATGAATGTTGTCTGAATGATGTGCTGATGTTTGGATGATGTCTGTAGAAGGCTGACATTATGATGATCCACAATAACACAATGACAAAGTCACTCTACTCATTTTAGAGAAAAGCTCATGATTAGGACATAGTAATGTTGAGCTGCACATTTCAAACCTGAACACATCTGATTGGATTATAAATGGATTTTTATCAACATCATTTATTCTTTATTTAGATTGATGGATTGCAGTTTGTCAGAGATCAGCTGTGCTTCTCTGGCCTCAGCTCTGAAGTCCAACCCCTCCCACCTGACAAAGCTGAACCTGAGAGGAAACGAGCTGCAGGATTCAGGAGTGAAGCTGCTGTGTGATTTTCTGGAGGGTCCACACTGCAGTCTGAAGACTGGGGTCAGACACCATTTTTCCTTCTGTGCTGAGATTAATATGATGTGAAAGTTGTGGTGACACTAAACTGTAGACATAAGGCTGATATTATACTGATCCACACTGAGTATCTGAATGCTTAAGTCTATTTTCTTCTTCTGTGGTTTAGTCCATTGACTGTAGCAGACCAAAATACATCCTGAAATATTTGTCATCTTTGTAAACTTTGGGATCTTGAGTCTAAATTTCTGTCATTAATATTAATGAGAGCTCTTTGTAACTTTTTGTATTTGACAGTTGAGAACCTGCATCCTGTTGGGTTCAGGTGTTTGGAGTTTCCATTTTCTAAACTTCCTCAGCTCTGAACAGATTATTAAACATTGAATGATTTCAATCAGGAACATTGTCTTCTAAAGTTGCATCATTTATTATTTATTCAGACTGGAGGACTGCAGTTTGTCAGAGATCAGCTGTGCTTCTCTGGCCTCAGCTCTGAAGTCCAACCCCTCCCATCTGACAGATCTGTACCTGAGCGACAACAACCTAAAGGTTTCAGCAGTGAAGCCTCTGTCTGATCTTGTGGAGAGTCCACACTGCAGTCTGCAGACTCTGAGGTCAGTAGAGGGTTGCAGTCAGTCCATGTTGGTCTCAGCAGCATTGTACTAAACACAGTTAGTATCAAAGCACAGATCCAGTATTTCCTGTAAACCTCCGACCTTCTCAGCGGCTGCTTTCCTCAGTGAAGCTGTGAGAGGAGAACGGTGACAGGCTTCAGGATTGGACAGAAACACAGAGAGAGAGAGAACCGTCAGCCAATCAGATGAGCCAGAAGCTCGTTGTGATCATGTGTTTTTGGTTGATGTGAAGACGACTGTTGTTGTTGTGTTCATTTTTTAACTCTAACAGCAGTAAATCATTAAAGTGAGCAGTGAATGTTTCTGTTTCTGCACTGATGATGCGTTCAGGGACTGTCAGCACTTTATTTCCACTGTGTCCTTGAGTGAAATGTGCAGAGTCAGCAGACTTGATGCAGGTCTGTGAGCTTCAGTCCAACACGTTAACATGAGAGCTGACAGGAAGCTGGCTACGCTACACAGCCGCTCCACTTGTGTCTGAACAGGACTGAAGTCCTGCTGGTCTTTATACTGGATGTGCTGCATCACTGACTGACAGCTGATGAAGGGAGTCTCTGCAAACACTGATTCATGACTTCTGTTGTCTGTCTGCTTCTCTCATCAGGTGGAAGTCATATTGAGCGAGGATCAGCTGAGTCCTGATGATCCAGAGAGGTTGAAGCAGCAGCATCAGCTCTGACTGGGCCATGTTACTGGGAGGTGGAGTGGAGAGGAGAGCTTCATCCAGCAGAGACTGACGGAGGAATCACAACAAGTGGAGATCGTTTCCCTTTTTTGGGCTTTGGATAAAAGCATCAGCTTAATAACTAAATGTAAATATAACTCATGGACATCTGATATTTGTCAAAGACTACATGCTGCATTTTTCAGCTGTTGGTTAAATGTTGTAATCTAATCAGCTTTAGTGAAAAGTCGAAGTCCAGCTGTCAGGTAAATATTTCCCTGTAATGCAGACGAGCAGAGTGCATGTGAAATATCGGCTAACAGCTGTCAGGTAATTGTACTGCAGTAAAAAGTCCAATACTTCCAGTGTAGCGCAGTAAATGTGTAAAGTAGAATGAGTAAATGTACTCACCACTACTACTCCTACTACTACTCTTCTTAACTCATCGCCTTCAGTTAGTTTAGACATGGAGAGTAACTAAGTACTTTTACATTACTCCACATCACAGTGTGTATGTGACTTGTGTTGTGATTCAGCGTCATATATATCTTGAAGTCTGGGTTATATTTCAGTGTTCTCTGTGGCTGATGATGCCGACTGTAGGAGCCACGTGTATGTAATGTTTGATTTTAACCACTAGAGGGGATTGTTGTTTTCTTTGTATATACTGATTACAGATGAGCACCAGCTGCATTCATTACATCAGTCTGCTT
The DNA here is from genome assembly GCA_004119915.2 of Collichthys lucidus. NCBI lineage: Eukaryota > Metazoa > Chordata > Actinopteri > Sciaenidae > Collichthys > Collichthys lucidus. The sequence continues at coordinate 4,315,009 of CM014096.1, read as the reverse complement.
AGTAGATGGTGAGGAGCACACGGTAAAACTATCAACTGCAAGCCAGGTCCTGAAAATGCAAGTTTCTCCCTTCGTCTGTATAATAAATGTGACCCTGCGATGAACTGGCTCCAGAAGATGCTCCCCTAATGACAAGATTAGACTGAGAGTGAGCTCCATGTCAACCAGTGAAAATGAAACCTTTACTGGAAACCAACACCTCTGACTGTAAATGCTGATAAAAGGCTGTGAGATAAACGGGTCTGCGTCTGGAAAGATTTCTATATTATCAAACTAGGAGAGAAATGAAAGTACTTTAGTAGTGATGAAGTGAGTGAGGTGGCTGCACATAGATGCATAGTTGCATACTAACAATAATACTATGATTTATATATATATATATATATATATATATATATATATATATATATATATATATATATATATATATATATATATATATACATACATACATACATACATACAGACCCTTTCCAAAAAATTAGAATATCATAGAGAAGTTTACTTATTTCCATGATTTCATTAAAAAGGATAAACTTTCATAAATTATAGATTCAGTGCCCACAATTCAAATGATTTCAAGTATTTTTTATTTATTTGTTTATTTTTACTAAATTTGGGCTTCCAGCTCAAAAAACCCACGAAAACAGGAATTCAAAAAAGGCTCAGAAGTGGCTTGACCCGAGGAACCCGACAGTTGTCGTGTATGTAGATATATATATATATATATATATATATCGTCACTTTTTTAAATAAGAGCATACTGCTGTTATTTTGACTGCATGTATGGAAAGAATTACCTCCATAGTATATATAAGCTTTGCATATTTCGGGAGTCTCTCATCATTCGGCCAGGAGCTCTCCAAGTGACGTTTTACTTGCTACGATACTGAACTGATTGTAATAAATTTAGGACAGCGTCGGCTGAGTTTCTCTTCAAACATCTTCAACTGCATCGCCACTGAATATACGACATGAGTGAAGGTAAAGCTGCAAAAAGACCATTCAAAAGATTCTGAGCTGCTACCCAGACCACATACTGTAGCTGAGAGTTTGTTCTGTTTGAGGAACGTCTCCTCGACCTTTTGAACAAACACAGAACAAAATTCAATAAATACTTTTTTTTTTAATGTGATAACGTTTTACCAAAATAAAATAACACAAAGAAAATCTTGATTTGAAAAAGTACAAATACATAAAAACTCATTCTTTCGTCTGCAGTGTTTTTGTGAATTCACTGTTTGTGTTTCAGAAGCTTTCAGTAGCGTTTGCTCTGCTCTGAAGCTCGCACCTTGCAGCCAGGAAACTTTCGTTCAGACAAGGTCGATGCAACAATGTTTCAAAAGAGCGTCAGTATCAGGATGTAGTTGGATTACATTCAAAACAATTATCGTTACATGGAGCTGTCGGGATACTTTAAAGGTGTAACAACAACAACAACAACAACAACAGCAACAGCCAAAACCACGTACAGTAATTACGTTTTCAAGGAAACACAGACACGTAATCAAATCAGCTGTCAAGACACTTCACTTTGAACCGGAGTCTAAGAAAATATAATGATTTCTGGATCTTTTCAGAATTAATCAACAGGTTAGAGACACGTGACATGTGAATGACGTGACAACTGAAGCTTTGTGTTTTCCACTTATCTGTGCTTTTTTTTTGGGACGTACCACAATAACTGAGAGATTCAGATTATTGTGAGTCACTTTATCTGTCTGCTGTTCTTATTTTAAGAACTTCTCTGTTATTTTGTCTGAGTGTGGAAGCAGAAGAGAACAGCAGGTCAAAATCTCAATCCCATGCAAAAACAAAACAAAAAAAGCATAATGTTGCAGAAACACTGAGGAGCTCAGGGTCTTAGTGCAAAGTGTGCTCTGTCCTTCATTAGTCGGTCCTGATAAAGACGTTTGCCGTCAGGCTTTGAACTGAAGGCTTTCGCTCTCTCTGGTTTCCAGTGTAGGAGAAACAACAGTCGGGTCCTGAGACATGTTACAGCACCGAATGTCGTTCAGTCCCAAGTGAGAGGTATATTTAGATTCAGCACCATGTCCTGTTTGACATATACATTCATGTCTTATGGTTTAAGTTTTGCATTTCTTCGTTTCCCTTGTCCAGATCCTCCTGTTGCTGGATGATGTTAAAGAAGACAGAATTTAGTCCGTTTAAAACATCCAATAATTCTTCTATTCTCGCTACAAACAGCCACAACAATAAACAGTTAATTTTATGGAAAATTGATTTTCTTCCATTCCAACTGTGTGACAGCTGAACAGAGACACAGGCACCTCCTCCAGGAAAACTTCAAAAACATGCTGCTTTGTTTTCATCTGAGATTCAACTTTTAACCAAAGAGAACGATTTAATTAATCCATAATTTAAAAATGTAATGGATTACAGCAGGCTCTGTAAAACAATTAAAGAGTGGAAAAATGTAAACTAGATTTGACCACAGTAGATTTGGCTCTGACTCAACGACACAGTGTACGTACTTCAGGATGGTCTTCTTGTTTTGTTTTCTGATATTTATCTGTATTCTCAGTCAATAAGGCTAAGAATAAGAAGATTATCATTATTACAACAACATATGCTAAATGTTAACTGTCAAATAATTAATATTATTATTTACCTGTTGAGAATTGGATCTTCTATAGATTAAATATGCCACCAAGATTATTACAAGAAGAATCACTCCAATCACACCAATTACAATGCCTGCAGTTTTTCCAGGATTTCCTGAAATGATAAAAGATTGAGTTAATTGACTTTGCTACAAAACAAACTTCTGTGTGAGATATGTTATTATATGTTGTGAGATGTTAGGAGGACTGAATTCAAAACATCAAAGTTTAAGTTGAATTTAACATTCTTGTAGAAGGAGGAGCGTTTAACGGTGCAACACACAAGAGGGGTTACAGAGAAAAGGCTCCTCGAGGAGCTCTAACCGTTGGTTCTTTTACATTGTTCAACAATGGTCTGTCTCTGACACCTCCCCACTGATACAGATAACATCATAACTTTAATGTAATGAGCATTATGTTTTATATCCACATGGTCCTCCTCTAGCCTGTCTCTCCTGTCCTCGGTAAATCAGAGGCCAACTAAGGGAGGTATGCAAAGAACAGGACGGACACACTATCTGTATAAGTTAAGACATCTGCACCCCAGTATAACCCTAATTTTTATAACCACAGAAAATAACAATTCTTCTTAATAGACAAAGAGTTTTTGACTTCAGCTATCTTACCTGAACTGTTCTCTATCCTCAGAACGGAGTTTGTAATACGAGTCTCCTCATCGTTACTTTGTTCGCAGGTGTACATCCCGTCATGATCTGAAGATAGGTGTTGTAGGGTGAGGTCGCCTGACTCTAACACAGCCTTCACCAGCTTCTCCCACCTCTCCGAGGCGGTGTAGGGGCTATCTCCAGTCTGGTTCAGGATGACCTGGCTTTGGTTGAATGTCCAGACGAGCCTTGTCCTCGGAGGGTCGGTGGCCTTGCAGGGTATCGTCGTTTCAGAGTTTGAAACATTGATAGAGGCTGAAACGATAAAACACAAAAACACATACGTGCTTTTACCCACTGGGTGTAACATCCTCAACCTCAAGGGAACAGTGCAGCTTTGTATTGCTTACATACATTTGTAAGTAATTAAAAAAAGAAGAAAGAATAAACTATAAATGTATTTTTTCTGTAAAAAAAATAGAAATCATTTGACATTAATGGTATACTTATACTTAAAACAATAGTCTGGTTGTTTATGCACATATTATGTTTATACTTCTACAGAGATTTATACACAATAAAATCAAAATAAAACGACTTTAGTTATTTTCTGTGAAGTAGCTTACAGAGTTTAAATGTAAAGGTAAACATTCATGTAAAACCCAAAAAGATTCACCTTTAAAATTACATTAAATTGTTATAAAATGAGCCATACACTTAATTACAGATGATTAATATTGTTATTGTCTGTATAATTTGCATGTATACAACTTGATATTTGATTATTAGCAGAGATAATTTTACAGTTTTCTATACAATAAAATAAAACACTCACTTGGTTTGTACCAGCTGGCTGTCCTCGCTCTTCTGCCGTTGCTGATGGTGCAGCTGTAGTCCAGAGCGACGCCGTCTGAAAGCACCAGAGAACTTTTGACGTTGTAGATCTGCTGCACGGTCTCGAGTTCTCCCTCGTCGGTCACGTTAGACGGAGGATCGGTGGACCAGGTCAGCTTAGGTGCAGGGTAGATCCCCTCTGAGCTGCAGGTGATGATGTTTTCTTTCTTCTGGATGTTGACTTCACGGACAGGAGCTGTAAAAAACAAAAAAACAAAGAAAAGAATATTTAATTTACTGGAAGATGTTTTTGAAGTGGTGATGGGCAATGCTTTCCAGATTGAAGATTAATTTTTTTATCGTTAATTACTGAAACATAGTAACTATAGCCACAGATTAGAAAGCATTCATTTATAACTGAATGAAGGTGCAGTCATTCAGACTTTGCTCTCGCAGAAGTTTTATTATGTGCATGAATGTTCTATTCTTTATGGAAAGAAGTGGTAGCTAGCACTGCTCGTGCTTATCCATAAAAACCCTTTGGTTGTTTTCTGTTCTGTGCAATCAACAAAGTTTTACTGGTATCTACGAGATGACCTTGTTCTCACAGCCTATAATAAATATCAGGCTTCTCTTCCCGGGAGGGGAACTGCTATCAGCCAAAGCACTCTGTGAGTTCACCTGCAGCTTGCAGTGCACTGAACCGGAATAAAATTATTATAATATTTCACTGTTTCCAGCTGCCGTGGATCAGCTCTCTGTGATTTACTGAGAGTCCTGATGAACGGTAACAGAAGTTGCTGTGAACTGTAGCTGCTGTTAGCTCACTTTGTTAGCTGGGCTGACTGTGAGCTCGGGGCACTATAATATGTTGCGGGGTGTCGGCAGGTGTTTTTGTTTTCAGGCATTGGGTGCAGGGCGAAAGCTGATGTGGAGTGGGAGCCGGTGTCGTGCCAGAACTGGAGCTAGACAAGCGAGGCAATGTTATCAGGCTCACCAGCTTCTATGGAGGCAAAAAGGCCCAAGAGGACGTTGCTGGCGAGATCGTCATGAAATAAAAGTTGGACTAGTAAGTAATACTAGCTGGCCAAGAGAGAGGGAGATATTATTGTAATGACTTAAATTGATGTTCATACCTTCCACATCTATGCTGATGAATAACTCCCTGTTGCCAGTGGTAGTGCTGGTGTAACACTTGTACGTCCCCTTGTCCTGAACCTCTGTCCTTCTCAGCAGGAGTGATGCGTTTCCTCTGGAGATCTGATCCTTGAACAGGGACGTTCTGCCCCTGTAGCGGGGGCCCTGATGTGCGACTTGATCTTGGTTGTAGTAGTAGGAATGGACGGGAGTTTTATCCGGATCCTCAATCCAGTGGATCACTGCATCATTGCCAGGCTTAAAACTGCACGGTAAGATGCAGCTTTGCATGATGAGGCAGACTTCAGCACCTGTGAAACATCAGGTGAGGGAACAGGACAGATTAAAGTTCATCTCAGGGAGAAGTGAGCCTCTGGAGACGTCTGATTATAAACTTTTATGACCATATAAACCCAAAGTGAGTGATGATTTGACCCAAGGACCAAGGAGTCCCTGGTTTCTGCTATGTATAACGTTGTGTCATCTGCATAACGAAACAGCAATGGATTATTACATAGTGATTATACAGATACCACATTGATCATTATGCAAAAGATAATGCCCCTCCACACACACCAATTGGCAGAGCGGGTTTTGTTTTGTCCAGGGTCGGGCAACCTGTAGGCCAGGCAGACTGGATCTGGGTTTGGGTCCAGCCAGGGGCGCCGTATAGGGTGGAAAAGTTAGGACAATTCCAAGGGCCCACGACTGACAGGGGCCCCAAAAAATAGATGTGGTGACAACATCTGCGCAGAGGGTGCCCAATTTGATTTTTTTTTATCATGGGGCCCAAAATTTCTGGCGGCGCCCCTGGGTCCAGCCCCTCCAAAAAAGCAGTGACCCTGGTGGGGTCAATCACGGGCCAGGTAGAAGATGTTGGTGTGTTTACCAGAGAAACTACAGCTCACAATCCACTCTGATATATAATATGTTTCAGTTTCACCCAAATCCATGAAGAAAGTCACAAAAGTTGGCAGCAGCCCATTGTAAACCATATGACGGTGATGTTGACCTTGGATCTATTTTACTCTTGTGGGACAATAATTTACAAAATGCTGTAATCATTCAGTATGAAAGAAGACTTGGAACAACTGATTGACACCATAAACTCATAGGGAAGCTGTATACTGTGGTGATAAATCAATTGGAGAGGTAGGTCCATTTTCCAATAAGTACTCCATATAATCAGTCCTTATTGTTGCAACCAATGGAGTTGCCACTGAGAGAATGCAGGTTTAAGACACGTCTGCATTGGATTCACTTCACAGACCTGAAACGAAAGAATTCATTGTGCATTCAAGTGTGTCGAAGTTTGTGTTTGGGAATCCAGTCGAACAAGTTTAGCAGATTCCGGCTTAACAACACAAATCTGTTAATCTCTACGACAGATTCAATGTTTCACTTCTTCTTGGTAACGCAAATGTTTTATTTTATCTGAATAAAATAGAGGTGCGATAGTATAAACACACTGGACTTTGCCACCTTGGCCAAAGTTCAAGACATGACTCTGCTAATCAGTAATCTTGTTTTAACTCGTTTTCACAGTACAGATGAATGTCATTTTGTTTTTTAGTAACAGCTTCTATTTCCTTAACGTTGTTTCTCAGAGGATTACGTATGGTACGAATGAAACCTGAACTGTATTGAGGTGACAAGTATCTGAAACTCTGAATGAGAGAAAATTATTTTTTTTTTGTGATTTTTAAACACATACAGATTTCATTAGAGATCTGTCTTGTTCAATTATCTTTTCAGAAAGTCTGGAAGCTTTCCCTGGAAACAGTGCCTCATACACCCAGTTTAAACACGGCTGTGATTTAAATTTAGATTTCTCATGAGGAGCAGACGGGCTGTGAACGCCTCACTTACCTCCTCGGTTAAAAGTTGTCAGAAAGGTCGAAAGGACCAACGCAAACACAGGACACTTCGTCAATGGCATCTTCCATGTGAATGTCCTCAAGTTCATATGCTGGAGTGTCTGACTGACGAGGAACAGCTGTAAGACTCGTTCGGTGAGTCAGTCTGCTATGACTGGTATGTGCCTCTGAGTGTGTGACTGTGAGTGTGAGTGAGTAGATAAATTAAGGTCATTGGACGAGACCAACTCGTGCCTGTATTTATCCAAGATAGCGTGACCATAACCTGCATATGAGCATGTTTAGTTTTTGCTGCATTGCCACTTCAAAATATCATAAAGCATAAATATCATGGGAGTAAATCACGGTGGTTTTTGTGTTACGCCTGCACAACTTTTGGGTGAAGCAACTGCTCTGATTTAAAAAAAAAAGGTGAATGTAAATTCTGAGGTCTTTGCCAGTCTAATGCAAACAGTTATGTTATGTCGTTGCCAATCAACCATCAGCGTCATTATACAGTAAAATACTTTTAGATCATTAACAATATTGCACCATATTCTAAAGAGCAGCCACAAATATTTGAGTTATCTCCCTCAGCACCTGTGTGCACTACCTCCACGCAAATGAATGGAAAAACTTTATTTATTTACTCTGGAGTATATTTGTAAAAACGGCTTCATGCATAAAAAATCATGAATTAACCCTGAACGCACATCAAAACTCTAGCTGTCCATCATAAGATGATTTTACTCTCATGCTGCCTGAATGAATCCGATGCCCCTTCACGCATGAAAATATAGAGTTGTGTATGTTAAATTGTCCTGTGTGCAAATCATCATCGTGCTTTGGTATTTATTTAGCTGCTTTTCTTTCGTCTTTTCAATTTCTGACGTTCTAGTTTAATACGTTTATTTTCTGGACAAATGAATAAATAAATATAAAAATAGAAGTGATGGATTTGGTGGAAATATAAAGCTGGACGTCGTTGGCATAGCGATGGAAGGGGAGTCCATGGGAGCGAATGATGTTGCCAAGGGGAAGCTGGTAGATTACATTACATTGCATTTAGCAGACGCTTTTATCCAAAGCGACTTACAGAGGAGGACATAAGCTGACAGAGTAGTTGTTAGTTTGTTAGTTTTAGGCATGGAAGCATTCTGGACAGAGAAAGGTTTCTACAAGTTGTTTAAAGGTAGAAAGGGATGTTGCTGTTCTTGCAGCCGTTGGTCGGTCATTCCACCGTTTGGGGACGACCACAGAGAAGAGTTTAGAGTGACCTCGCTTTGCAAGAGGCGAGGGTACAACTAGACGGTTTGTATGAGCGGAGCGTAACGCCCTGGTCGGGACTTGAGCCTTTAGTAAGACGCTGAGATAGGCAGGGGCAGATCCTGAGGTGGTTTTGTAGGCTAGCGTCAGAGCTTTGTGTTTAACTCTGGCAGCTACAGGCAGCCAGTGCAGGTCGCTGAAGAGTGGGGTGACATGTGACCTTTTGGGTTGGTTGAAAACCAGTCGCGCTGCAGCATTCTGGACCATTTGCAAAGATTTGATTGCACAAGCAGGTAGGCCGGACAGGAGGGAGTTGCAGTAATCGAGGCGGGAGGTGACTGTAGCCTGAATCAGGAGCTGAGCGGCATATTGGGTCAGGTACGGTCTGATTTCGGGGGTGTATCAATTGTTCACACCTGAGTCCAATCCAGATTTAGGTACAGCAGAGTGAAATGAATCCTAGTTAAATTACCTGAAGTGAATTCTAGAAGATCTTACTGTCAGCTGTTGACTCCACACTTTCTTCAAGCTTGAAGAGGAGAGGACCAAGCACGGAACCCTGAGGGATGCCTTGGAGCAGGTGCAGGTGTTTAATATGAGGGATGGTTTGAGCCAGGAGAGTCCCTGAAGTCTGTGAACAACTGGTTTACCTTTTCACGTAATGTTTCTGTTTGTAGCAGCAAGCCAGCCCTCAAACACAACAAGAGAGTTCATGTTAATACACGTGTCTATTTGTTTTTTTATATTTGTTGATTGCACTAGGAGTGCAAAAACTTGTTTAAGATCAGCCGTGCCTGGGAACGTCGGGAATATTCTGCTTAACCTTCTAAATGTAATCTGGTCTCATTGTAGTTTCTTACATTTTGTAATCTGACTCCAGAAAAGAAACTTGAGTTGAGATCGTCTGAGCAGACACAAAACAAACAAACAAACAGTGATTAGTCTTTTTTTTAATAACATTACAATAATTATGACACTTTTGTGAAAGAGGCCAAGTGTGTGTGTGTGTGTGTGTGTGTGTGTGTGTGTGTGTGTGTGTGTGTGTGTGTGCGGAGAGAAGCAGCAGATTATAAACTGACAGCATGTTAAACATTGATCTGTCCACGTCACACAGAAAGTCTGCGTCCTTCAGTCACAGCAGTGATTCACAGTCACATTTTATGATCCAGACAGGAACTTGGCCTTTTCAGTTAAGAAAGGGTTTCGATGCAGCAGGACAGTGTAGGTAGTACAACATAAAGTCCAAAAACTCTTACTCCTAATGAGCCTTGAAGTTCTTCTCATGCATGTTTTTCTACGAAAAAGTGCCAAGAACTGCTGAACCCAAGGAATTAAACCAGAAGCTAGAAGTCCTGATTCATCTCCGCTGCATCTGAAGAACCGGGACAACATAAACAAAAAAACGTCCTCCCATTGTCCTCGTGGCACCCAGTGCTTGTTTGGCAGTTGCGGCAGTTTATTTCAGCATAAATATCACGATTAGTGCATTAATTCAGTGGCAAATTCTTCATTTGGTGACATTTGATACACAAGTTTGTGTCGTCCCCACAGATGAGAGGAACTGATGCGTCTTTTTTTGGAAAGAAGAGAAAATATAGAGACTCCTTAGGAGATACTGTGACACTCACTGTTAGTATTGTCACTACGTCACCGAGATGGAGCCAAATGTTTCACAGATAAGCAGATATTTGTTTTGCTGTGACCAGGCGTTGACGCAGTCACAAGGCTTCTTTCTTTTTTCCACTGAGCTAACCACTACGAGCATTTGCCCCAGTAGTTCCTGCCCCTGAGCTGGGACATTTTTGGTGGAGGGGTTAAGAAATATAGTAGTAACCAAATTGGGGCCCGAGCACGCGGTGCGAGGCCCTATTGAATTTTATATGTTTATTTTTTTTTCCGTTTATTTTAAATTTTTTTATCAGACATAAATTAAATCGCATTTTCGACGGCCCATACCCCCCGAAAACTCATGAAAATTTGCCTACCCCCCAATGTCAGGTGTAAAATTTCGTATTTCGGGATGTCTTGCACATGGGTGTACGCATATGCCTCGACAGCGCCACCTAGGTGTGCGTTTTTGGGGGTTCCCCCTCGCCACCGTTTCGCCCACGTATACGAAACTCGGTGGGAGTATGTAACATGCCCAGACGCACATAAAAGTCTCTTGGTGCCCCGGGCTACAGTGAACAGTACGGCGTCCAGTTTTTGACAAATTTTGACTTTTCTGGTTTTGTGGTCATTTTACAGGGGTCGCATTTGAACAAACTCCTCCTAGGGATTTCATCCGATGTGCTTGAAACTTGGCGCGTGTGTTCTCAAGGCCTCGACAATGAAAAGTTATCAAAATCACAACTTTTTATCAGAGGTCGTGGTCGTGACGGCGTGTCAAAGTCAACGTTGACGATTTTTTCGAAACAAAACAAGACTCCATTTACTTTTTTGCTGATTTTTGGGCAAAAGTGTGCAGCTATCATGCACTTTGTCTGACACTTGTTATGTTTGTTAAGACCAATATTATGCACAATTCGGCTGCATAATTAATGAGGGGGCGGGGCAAAAGCGCTCTATAGCGCCCCCCCTGGAATTTTTATTTCTAACAGCCCCGCCACAGTTTTATACACAAAATTATGAAATTCAGCCAAATTGTAGAACATGGCAGGACCTACAAAAAAGTTTCTTGGAGCGATGGGCTACAATGAACAGGAAGCCAGATATTTAATAATGAATAACGCCATTTCCGCTGTTCTGGGCTGGTTGACAAGGGGTCATGTTTGAACGAACTCCTCCTAGGGATGTTATCGAATTAACTTCAAACTTGGTAAGTGTGTTCACATTGACTTCCTGAGTAAAAGTTATCAAAATGATGGATTTTGGGGAAACTGTGTGGGCGTGGCGCTCTATGCACATTTCCACATGCGCACATTTCGACGTGCGCGCATTTCAATGCGAGGGCCCGACCATCGCTGCTTGCAGCTTTAATTCAGATCCGTGTTCCTCCAAATGTCGAAATGCAGTTCCTAAAATCGTTCCCGAACTCCTAGAAAAGTTCCTCCAACGGGGGAAAAAAAAGGACTTTTAGAGTAAGCAGGAGTCGTCACAGAAATCAAACAGCAGATTCATCAGGCTCATCCGGAAACCCGTCACGACGATGCTTGAAAACGTTTTGTTGTGCGTCTTCTCCTCTTCAGCATGTACTGTCAAAAAAAGTAGCAGTTCGTCAGGGTCTCCAAAAAGAGTTCCTCCTCAGAAAAACACCCAAAAATACAAATTTAATTGTGCGTATTATAATATATATATATTTTTTTCCTATGAAGCTGTTCTTTGTCAGTGTGTCGCTGTGTGATTTATTAGTATTTTGTTAGTTTTCAGGTGTTTCCATGTTGCTGCTGCTTCTTTGCTCTCAGGTTAACTGGTTGCCAGTTTGGTGGCCTGATTGTCCGTTGGTGCCACCAACAGCGAAAGCGCTGCTCTCGCTCAGGTCTGCTGGCGCGTCTGTAGGAATGACAGAAAAAAAAGGTTATGAGTGATGAATATGTTAATTAACAAGGAGTTCCCTCTCAGGGCAGATTATAATCTCAGTAACACGTACAACCAGTTCAGCCTAAAAGTATTTCTGCTTCCTTGTTTCATTTGAGTCCTGAACAGTGACAGTAAAGTACAGTTAATCATCCCATGACCCCTCAGAGATGTTGTCATCGTGTGTTTTTCATTATTTATTCAACTTTAACCTTGTTTCTAATATCAATGAGAGTAAACTTGTCAGCTTTGAGGTGGGGCAGACGTGTTCAGCGGCTCCATCTAGTGTCTGGTTTCAGTCAGGTTTCATAAATTATTTAAAACATTTCATGACCGACCTTTTACTAAATGCAGCTCTGTCACCTCTTCAGGGTCGTTTCTGGGCTTCGAGGCGCTTCCTGTGTGAGACATAACATGCGTGAAACACAAAGAATTTCAAAGCACCTGTACCTGCCTGCACGACATTTCCTAAAATCATCTGGCGTGACCCGGATACAATTAGTCGTAACTGGTATGACGGGTGTGGATGAGTAATCGCAGGTGTGGTTTATGGTCCGACTCATTTCCTTTTGTAATTCATGGCTGGAAAACAAGTAGTTACATGTGTGCGATGAGGATTTATCCTCAGTGTTTGTTTTATTCTCTTTATCGACCTGTAACGATCTGTGAAATGCAAGGAGCCTACCCTGAGACATAGAAGCTTGACTTCACACCCAGTGTTTCATATTTAATGCAGAAACACACATTTACTACCTCAGTCGTGACCCTGAACTTCATCTAATTAGATATTTGGTACCATCCAGCAGGAAAACGTCTGCTGTAATTTCTCCATATTTTACGCTGGCTCTCAAACTAGATTTATATCCTCTGATAGTTTCACTTTATTTCACAATGATCATTTGCAGTTTTGTTTCTTGCATGAAAATGCTGTTTACATAGGAATGCATCAATAATGCAATATGTTAAAATAAGCCAGGACTACATTTGACTGATGTTATTGTGCTTTTACTCAAGTAAACTCAGTTTAATTTATAAAAAATTATAAAACTGCCATAAAATATTATTTTTTACCAAGAAATTTACCAAAAATGTTGAACTATTCTTCATACCATAAATGATTTAGGACCCAAACCAGACATAACCACACTGAATGCAAATATGTTTAATCGTGAGTGTTTGCTTTGTATGTGTTAAGCTGTCTTTTTCCTTTTATCAGTCAATGTCCGCGTCTCCTGGAGTCCACCTTTACCTCTCATCTTCAGGTAGACCAGCATGCCCGTCAGAGCAAGAACCAGCCCTAAGATCACCAGACCGACGATCCACCAGTGAGACGCCGCTTCTGCCGTCTGTGCCTTACCTGCACAAAGGTGACAAACGCTGATTAATACAAAAAAAATACATTTACTTCAACACAACAAACAGGCAGCTGCGTTCTGTGTGTATGTATTTTGAGTTCTATTATTGTTATTCAGCTCTAAGCTCACACTGGTCACTTATGTAAATGTTTTTATTCATTCTTGGAGCTCCCATTGTCAAAAAAAGAAGAAAAAAAAACAACTTGGACAGACTTGAACTTGTTATCTACAGCAATGAACATCTAGATTTTTAAGTGGATGATCTGATTATTGGACTGTTTGTGGACAAACGTCTCAAACTGAGTAAATCAAACTGTTTGATGGCTAAAAACAGAAGCACCTGTGGAGTCTACCTGTGGTCTGCGAGCTCCCTCTAGTGGTACAGCGAGCCATCGACAGTTTTTAAATTTAAAATCTTCTTCAATAAAAAATCTTATAATAATGTGAAAAACTACGAACAAAAATTCAAACTATATGAAATGTAATTTACAATCTTTCCTCACATAAAACATAGAATTTTCTCTCTACATGGAACCCAGACTGAGCAAGTTACAAATTATAAATATCTGGGAATCTGGTTGGACAATAAGCTTTTTCTTTTAAAACACGTGACTGAGCTCACAAAGAAGGTAGAAATGAAGCTGGGTGCCTTATATAGAATCAGGTGTTGCCTTTCATTTGAGAGATATTATTTACATGCATGCATCTCCATCTACTCTGAAAGCTCCTGACACAGTTTACCGTAGTGCTCTACGTTTTATTACTGGTGATCCTTTTAGAACTGTAAACTATATGAGAGTGTAGGGTGGTCCTCACTCCATGAGAGCAGGGAAAGACATCGCCTCCTTTTTTATTAACAAAGCACGACAAGGCAAATTACCATCATACCTCACTTCTCTTTTAAATTTTAGACACCGCACATATAGCACAAGGTCACAAGGTTTTATAACACTAGAAACACCCCGAATAAGATCAGAGGCTGGAAAATCAGTTTTCAGTTTTATGCACCCACTAAATAAAAACCACCTGCAGGAGACACTGAAGTTAGACAAACTTGTGTCTGTTTAAAGTTTTAATACAAGGTATGGGAACTATACAGTGTTCTTGCTTTAACTGATTTAGTTTTAACTGATCTTGTTTTAAACTGTGTTTTAACTGATTTAGTTTTAACTGATCTTGTTTTAAACTGTGTTTTAACTGATTTAGTTTTAACTGATCTTGTTTTAAACTGTGTTTTAACTGATTTAGTTTTAACTGATCTCGCTTTAAACTGTGTTTTAACTTGATCTTGTTTTAACCTGTTTTAACTGGTTTAATAGTTTGGGCTATTTATTTATTGTATATTGTTTATGTTTGTTGTGATCAGGGCATTGCTGTAAAGGAGCTATTTGCTCAGTCAAGGTTTCCTTGAATAAAGAACGGAATAAAAAAAAAACATGAATTAAACCGTGATGGGAAAATAGTGAGTGGAGCTAAAAGGCTCTAAAACGCTGCAGCCGTGGCTGCAAATGGGAACAATTAGGAAGAGAAATGTGGATCAGGAGGAGATTCGTTAATTTATTGTATCCGCATTATGACGCAATGTTGAAATACTGTATGTACACTGTGTAAAAAAAAAAGTTTGAGCACCACTGCTTTAAGGGATAGGTCTGTGATATTCTATAAATACAAAATGTGGTTTAATCCGCCGCTGAAAATAGTCCCTCAACAGACGCTCTATGTCCTCCTGTTTGTTTGATAAAATGTGCAGCTGCTTTTTAAAATAATGTCTCGCCGCTTCACGACTGTCTTTGTGTTCATGAACTCACCAAAAGGACTGTCGATCGTGACGTCGGTGCGTTCAGTGTGCGTGTTGTACGGCAAGGAGAACACGCAGGTGTAGCTGCCCGTGTGCTCCGAATGCTTGGGGTCCATGAGTCGCAGGGAGCCGTCTCCAAACGGGACCCTGAAGCCGTCGAGCTCCACGTGGTTGTCCCAGGGCGACGTGGAGTCGCTGTGCCCCGTCTGGCTGTCATAGGTGAGGATGTGGGACGGGTCCTCGCCGTTGGAGAAGCTCCAGTGAAGGGACGGGTTGTTTAGGTAATGAGGGGCATGGCAGGGTATGGTCAGGTCTCTCCCTTGAGTTCCCCTTATTTCTAAGTTTGAGAAGAGAGTGGGGCACAAATAAATACAAATTAAAGTATCCTGCATGTGTAAATTTCTGTATTACAAACACACAAACTCTGTCCTTGTACCTCTTTCCCTGAGTGAGGCAGTCCAGGACGGACCGCCGTAGGAAGTCGTGACTTTGCAGATGTAGATGAGGTCAGGTTGGCCTTTTATCCTCTTCAGCCGACTGTCGACCGTGTACAGCCCCTGTTTGTCAGCCAGCATGCGCGTGACCGGTCGGAGATCCTCAAAAGTAGGCGGTTCGGTCGCCCAGGTTACACGAGGGGATGGGAAGACATTGCGGACGGTGCACTTCATCTCCTCGTAGCCGCTCAGCCTCGTCAGCTCCAGGGACAGGCCTCGGATGGGTGCTACACACACACAAACACACAAACACAGCATGCTCAAATGTTTCCCAGCAGACCCTGATGATAGACTCCAAATGCCACGGCTCAATATAGCCTGACGGGTGATATCACTCTCATGCAGATAACATTAGAGCTCTGTTAAGACAACAAAATACGACCACAAACACTGGAAATCTTTTTTAGAGAACATGAACATTGATTTACTACAAAGCCTCCAGGGAGGTTGTCAAAAAATAATAATATCGTCATGGAAATCTGTGCGCAGAAAGCCTTGAAGCAATTATACCCCCAACAATCAGAATAAAAGCAGGGAATTATAAAAAGAGTCTGCAGCTGTGAGACTATAAGCTGCGTGGTTCAGATAAACGCATCATCATCAGCATGCCACCAAGCTCACATGACGATGCTAAAACGATGATTTGCAGGTATAATGTCAAATCAACACAGAGTATAGGAGTGGCTTACGGGGATGTAAGTAGTGTAGTAGAAGTATTTGGATGTATTTGTTACAGGGGTAAGCGCTGACTATGATCGATGTCTCGGCACAAAGAAGTAAACTACTTCTGCAGTTGCAAATAATAAAACCAGACAGATCATTCTCAGGAATATCGGCTGTCACGTGACAATAATGATTCAGACTCTGGGGTTTCCTGGTTCCTGGTTACGGGATCACAAGGAAGACGTCTGAATGCAAATGACTAGACTGATAAAAAGAGAGAGATCCCATAGCTGCTATTTGGGTGGTGTGTTCAATGCTACTCGGCCTAGAAAGCCAGAACCAGAATGTTTCCTTAAACCCAAAGTATCTGCTCAACTAGTGTATCGAACAGCATCAGTGGGTGTCACCAAATTAACCAGGACTGAAATCTTAAGGATGTGACTTGAATATTAGTTAAAACTGACGTTAGAGTGGTAGTAAACATTGTGTCTGTCCTGGGATACGAGCAGTAAGTTAAGTGCATTTGCTGTTTACCCTCTTCTGTCACACCGCGGTGAGGTCAAGCTGGGTTTTTGTTATGTCCTGTAATTTCCTGTTTTATTTTGAAAGATAACTCTCCTCTCGTTTCAGGTCACTTGCCCTTCCTCGTGTGTCACCGGTCTGATTGTCTCCACCTGTTCCCCATTACCTTGTGTATATATTGTCCCGTGCCAAAGTGTTTTCGTCTTCCATAGCGCCAAAGCCTTTTTTTTCACAGTCCATAGTCACAGCTCCTTAGCTCAAGTATTCTTTGTTTTCTTCCTCAAATTAGTGATTTTCTGTTGTACTTCCTAGTCTAGCTTTTTGTTACTTTGTATCTAGTCTAGTGTGTTTTCAGCCTCGTTTTTGAGCGCCTTAAGTTGATGTGTCATAGCCTTTTTGTTTTTCCTCTTTATGAGTGATTTTGATTTCGTTAATCTTTAATACGAGTAGTCTTAGCTTTATTGTTCCTCATTGAGAGTGATTTTGATTTTGTTATTTAGAGTAGTTCAGTGTTTTTTCCTCCTTGGAGTGATTTTTGTTTTCTTTAGTTTAGGGCCTTTTCATAGCCTCACTCAGTCGAGGATTTTCGCCTTCCTGAATAAAACAGCTTACTGCCTAACTCTGCATCTGAGTCCTCATTTGAGTCCCGGCCTGACATCTTCGAAATGATTGCACCTCTAAAACGCAGATTGAGATTTTGTAACAGCAGCAAACTCACCTTCCACCTTCAAGATGACCTTTGCGTTGTGTTGGCCCCTCGTGGTGTTCACGTGACACCTGTACGTGCCCCTGTCCTTAAGAACAGTTCTCCTGAGAATCAACGTGGCGTTGCCACGGGATATCAGGTGCGGGACAATGGTGGCACGTCCGGCGAGCTGCTCGTGCTCAAAGTGCTCTTCGCTGCTGTCGTCGTCGTCCTCATCGCTGTCGTTGTCATCGTCGTCGTCATCGTCATCTTTCTTTTTGTCCCGCTCAAACTTGTAGATCACCACCTCCTGTCTGAACCACTCGATGGTCTCCTTGGTGCCTGCCTGAAAGCTGCAGGGAAGCACGCAATCCTCCGAAACCAGGCATGTCACGGCAACATCTGAAACATGACGCAGAGAGTCGAGGTGAGATCACACTGGGAAGGTCACATCGCAGCTTGTCGACGTTGTGATTCGTAACTCCCTGTGATCCTGAAAGCTGAGTCTCCCAGAGTGTTCACAGGTAAGGGGGACGCAATACAACCTGAACCACTTCTTAATATCTAACCTGACTGTACTAACAACTTCACCCAGAAACAAGAATGTTTCTGGAGAAGATCCCAACAAGGGAGCTTACTTGTGTTTTCTACTTGGGGTCTTGTCTTGCTGACCCGGGTTGCTAGTGCAGGAGATGAAGCAGCACCAGTTATACAATACATCCATAGCTGGACTAACCTGTAGGCACAGCTCTGGACAGGAACTGGACCATACTGGGTATGAGGATACCAAGAACATGCATTTGTTTGACCATGAACTAAATTCTTTGCCTGATGCCATGTTGCAGCAAAGGTCGAAGCAGGTTCACGTGTATTCCCGGGAAACCTTGCATTGTTTCTTGCATTGTTTAGCGAGACCTTCCTATGTTGGCACCCCCAACTGCATTGACGGACTGGCTCAACAAGAATTCGCGTCAGTCTGAACGCGGCCTCAGGGGATCATCGGGGCACATATTTGCACTTGTGCCCTGAGCACTACCTCCTGCCTTCAGTGTAGCATGTACATAACCAAGAAACAAGAAGTACTCTTCTGCTGGAATGGACTGGACTACTTTGAGTCATCGGGAAAACAGCTGGATTTTATAAAAGTCATGACAGGTCAGTTCCAGTAACCGTGACAGGAATATGATGCAGGGCCTCTGAGGCATTTCCCGACTAATCCGGCCTTGCAGTTAAGCACACACTGTGTTTTTTACAATTGTTTGGTGAGCATCAGACTCAGATATCAGCAGCACTCACACATAGAAGCTCTTGTGTCGGGTGGTTGTTTTCCTTTAGCTGGTTCAGGTTACAGTCTTGCAAACAAGTCTGCAAATGTCAAAGAAGGGACGTCTTTTGTTAAAGTTTCCATGACACGAACTAAACGAGGAAACGCTGCTAGGTGGACATGTGTTTTTCATTAACACCAAAGAATCTGGAAACCAGAAGCCGTGAGCTGAAGCTGCCTAATAAAATTTACGTACGATAACAACAGAGTGCAAGCGGAGATGTTCGGGTTAATCAGTCAACAGACGCGACCTCCAGTACACGAAGGAAAGTTTTCTTTAGTGTCAAGTCATTTTTCCAATTCTGAATCATCTCGATGCTACGCTGACATTTCATCCGGCGAACACTGACTTTGTCTTTCCCACTCCGAGTGATACACGGCGTAACGTGAAGTACGTGACGCTTGACGGCACCGAGTCACAGATTTCATGGAGGAAATTATGGAGCAAAAACAGCTGTGCATCTCTGTGATTTACAGAGTTTCCTTTTTGGACAGTGAAGTGAACTGCAGCAGCTGATGTTAGCTCAGTTTGTTAGCCGGGCTTCCCCCGGACTGTGAGCTCGGTGTTTGTACCACAAGCGTTCTGGACCACCGGCGAGAATAAGAAGAGCTTGTCCAGCCTGTGTGGGGAGAATATGCCTGACGCTCTTTTGTTTGCAGCAGCTGAAACTTGAGGATTTAATGATGACGCTTTGGGAAAGTGGAGCAGAAGCTTGCGGCTTTAAATTTCTGAAGTTTCACTTTTGTTGTAGCAGCAACAGAAAAAAACATCCAGCGTCTGTTTATAACTGAAGATTTGAGTAGAAAAGAGGATGATGGTTATTCAACAAATCGCAACTGGTAGCCTGAATATCTAACATAGAAAATATGATGGTTACATTATCAAGTTAATATAAAACTTTAAAGATTATTGTTTAAAGGACTATTTGTAATAAGGATGCAGGACGTGGTGTTGTAAAATCATAGTTCACATCTGGCTCACAGTGAGCTCAGCGTTTCTCAGCCTCAACTTCCTTTCATTGCCACACATCCGAGCAGCGGTAATCACACAGGTCTAACCTTACTCATAGGAACACAGGTGGACGTCTGGTTTTTACATGCCTCTGTTACGACATCGCGAGAAGCCGTCGACACCAGCAGCATGAGAGTAATATTACCAACAACAACAACCGCAGCTCGGCTACATGAGGTTTTGTATTTCAGCAGTTAAGTATCGGCACATGTAGATGTAGCTGTCGTTGTTTTGCCAACTTGTCTGAGCTTGTGTGCATCAGTGTGATGGTTGCTGAGACATTAATAATCTCCAGATTCTTGTGGGTGGATGCAAAATTATTTATTTTGTCATGTGAAGGTTTTTCTGTCAACCATCGTTCTTCAAAAAGTCTGGCAGGGACAGCCGGACTGTTTTTAGATCCGCGAGCATCATGTGACTCTTCAGTCCGAGCTCGGGTGACCTGAACGAATGTCGTCACGCAACAATGAACACTAACGAACTAAGGTGGAACAATGGGGTCTACAAGCTTTCCGAGTATAAATACACAGAGCCCCTCAGCGGTCACTGAATCCATGACTTTGCATTAATGTCGCTGAGGTTCGCTCCCAGCTCCAAACCCAGCTTAAAAAAACGACGTATAAAAATAAAGTTATAGAATAAAAAAGCCTCAGTGATTTCCTGAAACAGTTGGTCTCTGTAGTTTTTTATTAAATCTTAGTCAAACAGGAGGAAATGCTGCATTTTTTTTGGAGGGGGGGACTATTTTCAGCAGTGGATTAATCCACAACTTCCTATTTATGTCCCTACTAGTTGAGCTGCAGACCAAGAAAAACAAGAATAGAGACATTTGTGCTAAAAGAAATTTGGTTGGATTGGATTGAGGATTTACAGCCAACAGAAGAACGTTTTCAGCGTGACTTGCATGTTTAATAGTGACTAATATCATCTGTCAGTGAGGTCGAGGTAAGACGGGATCCTCCCGTCCAAAGTCTGCAGGCAATTCATTTACGAGCTTCTCCGCTTTGAGGCTTCGCATTGGATCTTAACTGTTATTTGCAGTTTTGGATTTTGACCTTGTCGAGGCCGCCTCAGTCAGTACTTTCATAACAAGAGTTCACTTTTTGCTGTCAGCTGTCAAAGCGTGGACGAAATGCAACAAAGATCCGACAGAGAGCAGTGTCGAATTAACTCTTTTTGACAGAAACAAGCTTGTTACTTTAGTTTTAAACGCAGAATGATACAATGGGATAACAAGAAAAAACAGACGAGGGAGATTCGACCCTGTCTGATTTGTTTCGATTGGCTCTGCACGGAAACAGCCAGTAGAAAGGTCAGATCAGGCGTTCTAATAATTTCTGCGTGAAGAAGTTGATTCACTTTTATTTTTACTTGGATTGTCTGTACTTCTACAGTTACATACACTTCTCAGAAAACCACTTCATACCACGCCGACTTCAGCTGCACGTCTTCCTGTTTCCCTGACAGGACGACCGTTGGAAGACGTCTGAAACTGTAATCAGATTACTGGTTTCCTGCCAAATCCAGTCCGATTATTGTGGCTTTGTTTGTATGCACTGCGTGTGCATATCTGTGAGTTTGCATGAGCGTGTCACGGTGTGTTTGGTGAACAGGCCAGAGGGATTAATTGTTAATTTACCATCTATCATCGCCTCAGAATGTGTTGTGACTGAGACGAACAGCTGAGACATGAGCTGGCATCGCCGTTCTCGTTCTTCTTGTAAATCACGGCGACTCAGACGTCTGACTCACACCTGCGTGACGCAGCGGACGACTTTGGCTCGGTGACATTCACATGTCGAGTTTGTGACCTTGTAGAAATTCTTACGAACAATCTGCTGAACAAACATCTTCAAGGTAGCCGACGAGAGAGATTAACTTTATATTAATTTGATAAAACAAACACAGTACGTGCTTTAACTGATAAACAAGCAAACGAGATTAGTGATAGCACAATCTCAGAGACTTTTCCACCTGTTTCTTGCTGTGAATGCTCATTTCGTGTCTGTTTTTTCTGTCTCTCCTGAATCTGGCGAGCGAGATGTTACCGTAGCTCTCAGGAATGACGATCAGAGCTGTTAAAATAAGACGAGACAGACTTTTCCTTGGAGTTCAGCTGTTTCGCTCTGCTGTGGTTGCAGGATGTTTCCATCCTGAAGTCAAACCTGACGTCAGTGTATGAATGAACCATCTGACTGACTTAAAAAAATCTGATGTAATCTTGCAACGTGCACAGATTTATTGCATTTCATTCACAAACTCGATCCGTGTATCGGGTTCTGCACGGAGACTCCTTCGGTCTTTTAGTCTCGGTGGAAGTTACAGATCTCGTTGAGGCTGCTGGACAAAGAGGCGTTTGTGTCTTACCTGGGGTTTTGTTCTGCGTGGTGAAGCCGATCCAGAGGAAGAAACAAACCCAGGTGTATATCGCTGACATGATTTTCTTTCAGCTGCACGCATGTATGACTCGGACACACAGAAACACATGAGACAGGGGTTCAGTCCATACTGCTTTCTCTGTCTTTTCCGTCTCTCCTCCTTCCGGCAGGTTTTTCCTTGGATCTCTCTGGGTGGTTTGGTGTTACACACACACACACACACAGGGAAAAGAAGGGGAAACAGCATAATTAGAGGCACATTCCTGATGAAATGGACACGGGGAAGATGTAAGGTATAAAACGTGACGGAACATGTGCAGAGATCATGTTTGATCCTCTGGGGGATTTGGCTGTCAGACCGTCCTTTTGATCACCAAAGAGCAAGAAATAAAAGTGAGCTTTGCAGCTGGAGCCTCCGCACTCTTTCTTTCTTTCTTTCATTCAAACTCTTTTTTCGCTCTCTATCGTTCCTCTTTGTCATTTCTTCAGCTTATCCTCTCCGCTCGAGTGGTTTTGATAAGCAAAAAAGGAAGAGGATGCATGCAGTAAAAAGCCCTCTCACGTTATCTCCACACTATCTTAACTTTCCAAAACAAACACAGGTGAACTTGGTACCGCACATCATCCCGCCGGCTGATAACGCCTCCAATCAGTCTTAAAGGTTAAAGGAGATTTACTGCAAACATGCAAACGGTGGAAGGGAGTCTCTAATGAGCGGAGTGATGAAGTGTTGTGACGTTTCTTGGCACGAGGCGAGCCGGGCCCTGCAGCGAGTGGCATTGTTGAGTTTCTTGTGTTTACACTGAATCCAACAAAAAGCATCACGCAGTGCAGAAGGAGAACGTTGTCTCATATTTTACTGCCGATGGCTTTTCCGCTGGCTGGAGACAAAAAGGAAGCGCTCTCACTTTTTCCAAAGAATTCCTCCTGGTAGCCAAACAAAAGTGCAGCAGGCTGCTCACTAAATCACGCACGACTTTTATCTTCGCCTGCTTTCTTTGTTAGAAGTTTTAGAAACTCTAATTTCAAGTATGCAACTTTCAACGAATTTCCATATTGTACCAAATAATAAACTTTTCAGGGTTTACTGTAGTAAGCGATGCAATTTCACCTCTAGGGCACATTTAATTCAAACTTTACGTGCTTAAAAATTAGGCAGAAATTATGACGGAGCTTATGCAATATCGATGTGGGGAGCTGCAGCCTCTCACAGCTGACTCGTGATGGCGAGAGGACTGAGAGGCAACAACAACCATCCGCACTCATGTTCATTAGTTTAGACTCCCGTCTTTAGACTGAGCCTGACACGTAACTCGAAAGAGGTGATGAATCCTTCATTAGATACTTTTAAGTACTTAGTAAACTATTCTCATCTCTGTGGGCACGCAGCTTCTCTTAAACTCACTGTGCTTGTACTTGTTATTATATTAAATGATAAGAACTAACTAATAACAGTTGTGCAAGGACACACTGCACTCACAGTAACTCCTGATAATCTTTCACCTCTGGTTCACTCCTGCAAATCACAGCAGAATGAAAGAAAATCAATGAAAAGTTCTGCAACAATTACACGTTATTAATTAATCGAATATATTTATATTTATATATGAAGACCTGCATCTCCCTGTAACACATTCGTTTCAACATATTTGCGTGTGTATACTTTAAAAATAGTTTATAACAGTGGCAGAAACAAGAAGATGCTTTAATGAAGTTTATCCTGATCCAAACTAAAACTTAAAAAAAAAAAAGTCATTTAAGGTGAACGAGCCAACTCGTCGTCACGTCGTATCGTCATTAACACGAGCATGACATTTACAGTTTGACCTCAGATGCACCGTGAACAAACACTATTTAAAGCGGCTGAGATTTGTAACTGATCACTTTAATGAATGAAAAGAAAATGAAAGTTAAAAGTTTAAAGCTGAACTGACTCGTTTAAACGTTAATTAATGAACATTTGCCAGCCTCAGACAGACGCTGGCTTCACGTGTCCTTTGCAGGATGTAAATAACTTTAATTATTATTATGAATTCTTTAAGTAGAAGTCAGAGTTTTAGCTGTAGCTGTGTACACAATAAAACTTTGTACTTACAGAGGCTCCTGGACATCAGTGAAGGACAACAGTAAAATCTCCTTTGATAACCGGCAGAATCGACTCTTTATAGACATGTGGTGTCATGTGGAGCTGTTGTGAAATCCACCATCTGCCAGTGAAATGCCAGGAAACCTGAGAGAGAGGAAAAAAAAAGAAAACACACTCACTGTGACTCAGCTGCAGCTCCGATGAAATCCAGGAGTGAAAAAGGAAGAAGTGAAGAGAGCTGCTGCCTCCTGAGACTGAGTGCGTTAGCCTGACTGGATCAACAGGTTATTTAGAGAATAGGCAGCACACACACACACACACACACACACACACACACACACACACACACACACACACACACACACACACATTTCACTACACACAAGGTAGTGTAGGGAGGGTAAGGTCACTCCACACACACACACACACACACACCCTCCTGATGGGTGGAGTTTGGTTGTGATTGGCAAAGTCACAAACACACACACACACACACACACACACACACACACACACACACACACACACACACACACACACACACACACACACACACACACCCTGCTATAGTGTGTAAGTGTTTCCTTTGCAATCGCATCAAATGTCAGCGGGGTTTGCTTTCAAAGTGCAGAGCTGTTTTAGTGTGTGCTGTGCACCATGAGCTATGTGTGATCACATGCAGCATCAGTCCAGGCAGAAGTTTCACCTTGAAGCACGAGGGGACTTCCTTTTTTGGCCTCTTCACATCCTCCCTCAGGTTTTAAGTCATTATTCGGTCAAAGTAAAACTGCCAGAGATGACTAACGTTTGGCGTGGGAGGTTGTTCTGTTTTCCAGGGGAAGCCCTGCCACGCTTTCACACCTCGAAGTTGAACAACGAGTCGGATCTTCTGCTCGGGTTGAAGGTGAGCCAGGTGCTGCTCCTCCACGTTGACCTTTTACCTCTGATTGCACAGTTACGACCGTCTCCGATAAGACTGAAATAATCAAACGAGAGTCTCTCCTGATGAAATAAAAAAACTGTTAATGACTCACTGATTTTTTTATCACTTGACACCACAACTGTTTTGTTTCTGCTGCCTTTGTGTACAGCACAGCTCGTTATATTCATTGTGTCTGTTCTCCACACGGCTTCATACACCACCAGCAGCTTTTCAGAAGCATTTTGCCCACCAGACTTTGTTTACCTGCTCAGATTGGGTCATTTTTCCTTGATTTATGTGCTTCCACCGTGAATAAATAGACAACGTGGATTAATTGTTTCCCACAGAGGTGTTTTATTCTGAAAATTGACCGGATGCTCGGTGCCGTTTCCGTGTCCGGCTCGATTATCTTCGTGCTTCTTGACACAGCTAGTCGCTGCATTCGAATAACATTTCAAAATCAGAGTCTTGTGTCTGTTTAAAGTCACAATAAAAATGTGTTCTGAGTTTGTCAGACCAAAGAATAAACTGTTATTAAACACCCAGACACATTTCATTTGTAAAATTAGGCGTCAAATTTTGGTAAAAGTGAATTCTCAGCTCCGGGACTGTGGGGGCGTGTCCTCTGCTCAGGGAGGCCTCAGCGTGTCATCGAGCCACCCTTTAAGGACCGCCCACAAAAATCCTGAAACTAAAAAAACAGTTTGAACCTCTGACTCCATGTTTTAGTAACTATTGTGCAACATATTTAATCTGTTTAGAAATGTCAGAATTTCCTTTACACAGACTTTAAAATCTCGTTTTGCTGCGGTGATGTCACGGTGTACTCCAGCGTGTGTCAGTACAGTGTGATGTCACAGATGTGGTTGGGTGTTTTTTTTTTTATGTTGATGAAACTGTCACTTATTTTCAACACAATTTGAGCTGAAAATGAGGAAATTCAAAACTCCTGAATTGCCTAAAAGCTCACGGAGGATGCAGTGTGAGTTTTTGTGTAGGCTGCATGTGTGTGTGGACGGATTATGTCTGTCCAGAGGTGTAAACTGAGGAGGGCGCTGGATTAGACTCAGGTCGCTCCGCTCCAGCTCGGATTAAAACAACGTCCAGGCTCGGTGGCTTTTTGTAGTTTGAGCTGCTTCCAAACCCGTGATTTATTTTCTCACACAAACAACCTCTCTCTATACACACACACACACATACACACTAAGGTGGAGGTGGGCGCTAACCTCATATAATCACACCCGGTGCCTCATTGTCATTGTCCCACTGAGAAAATCCTGATTGCTGATGGGTTTGTGTGTGGCTGTTTGTAGGTTAGTGAAAGATTGCTGTGGATGCAGATAAGAGGATTAGGGCGGAATTAGTGTCATTCCTCTATCGCCACGAGGAGTAGATTCATATCGATTTTAATCAGAGATGGAAACACACAACCACAGATAAAAACAGACAAGAGAGAGGCAGCGAGGGAGGCGTGGATGAGGCTGGACGGAGGGCAGCTCCTGGAGATCATCCGGGATGTTCAGCGGACGAACATCTGCTGCCAGTAAGACATATTTGAATGCAGAGATACATTTAGAAACTCGTGTATTTACGTCTATTTGGATTTCTCGCCCACGTTCTGGAGCTCTCGGGTCGAGGAGGAAACTTCCAGCCTCTGTGGGATGTTTGACCAAAACCACCAGCATTAGTCTGGACGGCTGGAGGAGGTGGAGCTGGAGAAAGCTGCTGGCTCGCCCGGGGATGTTGTTGTCGTTGTTGGCGTCGTGTCAGCTGTGGCGGGGGAACCTGTGAAACATGAAGGTGGACGTGCTGACCTGCCTGGCTCTGGCTCTGGCCGTGGCCAGCCTCGTTGCCATGGTGACCTGCGGTCGCAGCTCTGGACGCAAAAAGCACAAGGAGGTGTTCCTGGGCGAGAACAGCAAGTTCAAGTTCGGAGGGTGAGACGCCACACACACACACACACACACACACATTTTAATGAATGACAGCCATTCAGTGTGTCGTGCAGACGATTAGCAGACGTTAAGCTTCGTTTTTTGGCCACTTGGGGGCAGCACAACAAGCCATGAACACAACATGGAGATGTTTTCCGAACACGTTAACGTATTTACACATCCAAAGCAACGTTACTCACGTGGAGTCTTGTTTGTAGCCGTCTTAATTAAGGCTTTACAGGGTTCCCACGGGTGCTTGAATTCCTTGAAAATGCTTGAATTTCAATTCAGTGTTTTCAAGGTTGAAAAAAGGTTGGAAAAATTGAAAAACTTGTGCTTGAAGGTGCTTGAAAAGTGCTTGAATTTGTTCATGAAAAAGCAGTGGGAACCCTGGCTTTAACAAGTGCCTACATTACCCACAATGCAACTAGACTGCTGACAGTCAGCTCAGCGATTGGACGTATTGGTTGCAGCTAATATTTGGTTAATTTGTTCTATAATGAGACTCTGAAGTCGGCTGAGGATTGGGTTAGGTTCACGGACACGCGTAAAAATTGGATCACTCCACTTGGGCCTACACGATATTTTATCACCTTCCTGTGATACTTTTAATACTTTAAGTACATTTTGCTGATAATACTTGCATACTTTTACTTAGGTTACGTCTCCTCCACCCTCTGCCTACAGTCTTCTACGTCATTTCTAATGAATATGCCACTCAGAGGTTCCCATGGTTCGATCGGTTTCACTTCCCTGTTTCACAAACCACTTCTACTTGGATTCGATCACAGTAAATGTTGATTTTATTCATGTGCAGTTTTTACGGCTCACGACCGACGGCTGCAAGTTTGAAACGCTGCAGCTTTTGGCTCAGACGGCGCCAAAAACAGGTTTTTTCATTTGTCCAGCAGAGAAGAGAAACGGGCAGCTCTCCTGGCGCCTCTGTTGGAAAGAGTGAATGAATGAATGAATGCAGCTTCTGTGCCACTGTGAAATCAGTGTGTTCCATTAAAACCAAACGCTGCCGAGCGTAATTATCGTTCTGTTAAAGATGTTTGTGTTTAGCACACACACTTACAAACCGAATGATTCAAACATCACGAAAGCTTCGATATGAATCAAGTTAAATATTCAGATTTAAGGGAAGTTAAAGAAATGATAGAGAATACAAAGATAATCGATGAGGAAACCTGCGACTGTGCCCAACAAACACACTGTTGTTGACGTGGTGTAGTCTATCCTGTTTTTCTATGCGCACACACTCCGTCATTCAGTGTTTATAATAAAAGCCCGTCTATTCACATCTTAATATCCGGCTTCGTTCGTTTCTAAAAGCCACATTTTGTCTCTTTGTTTTTGTCATGGCAGCTGACAATTGATGAGCCTGAAAACAAAATAACCTTCATCCACCGCCCCGCCCGGCCACGCTGTCTGTCTGACTGACAGGTGATCTGTGGGAAATACAGCGCAGACATAACACAGAGATTAGAGCAAAGCCATATAGAAATGAGTCAGTGGATTGTAACTAAGTAGATTTACTCAAGTACTGCATAAAAAGCTGTTCTGTTGTAAATTTAACTACCAGCGGTTCAGCTTAATCGATTGATTGACAGAATATTGACTGCGTCAAATCTCGAAATAATGATTTGAATGTATTTGTGGACATTTCTCACTAATTTTAGACAATTATCAATGAAATACTATTAAAAACACGGCGGTTCACCCAGGGTGAGGCTGACCCCCAAATGTTTTTGGAGCTCGAGCTTAGTCCATATAGGGACTAAGCTCGGGAACCGGAGGGTGGACTGGTCGCTGGAGATGTGCCAGTTCACCTTCAGCCCTTGAACAAGAAACTGAACCCCCTAACTGCTCCCAGGGCGCCGCTACGTGGCTGCACATCCACCGTCTCCCCACATTTGCATGTCTGTGAGTCCTTTGTATGTGTGTGTGTGTGTGTGTGTGTGTGTGTGTGTGTGTGTGTGTGTATTTAAAGTCAATAAATAAAGCATCTTTTCTATTCTAACTATTGAAAATAATCATTATTTACAGTCCTAGAGAAAAAAAAAAGCTCCACCTCCACCAACTACAACAGAAAAATCCTGTTTTGCACGAGTTATAATAATCGAATGACGTCATTTAAAAAATGTAGAACAGTCTCAGTATTTTTCTTTCCATGAGTTTTGTTGACTGTACTTTTACTTCCGTGAGATTTTCAGTGGTAAAAGGATCTGAATACTTCCTCCACCCCGCCTCACATTCAAAACACTGCAGTGTAAATAAGGTCAAACAAAGTCTGTCGTACACGGTGTGAACTGTGTCCATACTGCTGTGTGTATGAGTGTGTGTGTGTGTGTGTGAGTGTGTGTGTCCTTGCCCTACTATCTTAATGAAAACCAAGCGTCTTCGGAACAACACAAAGATTTTGTATTCGACAAAGCGAGGACGCTGTTTGTCAAGTTTATTCTCAGCTGGAGTTGAATTCGCCGTTGAGTCTAGTGTCGAGTTTATCGAGCTGAATTAGCTTCGGATTATCGTTAAATTTGGTTTTTAGAGGATTGTGGTGTTTGTTTCAAAGTTAATTTAACGGGATTACGGAGATTGGATTTGGCTCAGATTCACTGTCCGACCTCATGATAATAAGAGAATGAATGGTGTGTGTGTGTGTTTGTTTGTGTAAAGGCGTGTGACTTTCAAAGAGGCTTTTCATCCTTCTCGTACGGCACGCCGTGTGCACACCTGTGCGCTGCACGTGTGTGTTTACCCTCTTTAAACACGCACGTGCACACACACATGGTGCGACATGTCTTGCAGCTGAGCGGCAGCTGTGCTCGGGCTGTAATTACGCCTCCTGCATCCCGTACGTCGTCTTGTTGGGGTTTTCCTGCTCGAGCGTCAGACACATATAGTAGTTTAAACTTTATGTGAGTGTTTACTTTATGTCGTCTGTGGATGGAACCACTTGACGAGTAAATACAAAGTTTCCATTTCGTGATGTAACAATGTCGCATTTAGATATTTCAAGCGACGCCAGACAAGCCGAGGCTTGGAGGTTCATTCTCGACCTTGTGGACGAAGCAGTGTGACTAAAAAATTCTTATCACAGAGTCCAAACCACGTCACGTTCTTCGTCATTCTCCAGCACACGGAGCCGCAGCCTCTTTTGCACAACACTCACCATGACAAACATCTGTCATCTGTCACGTGTCTACACTACAAGATTTCATCTGCAAGCACCAACACAGCAGACCACACCTGATGCAGATCATCATGTGTTGTAGTAAACAAGCATTGAAGTCGGACTCTGCCTCAGGAGTGTTTGAGCAGGAATGTCAGGGAAGATGTTTCAGTTTCTGCGGCTGCATGGTCGAACGCACACAAGCTGTATATCCTGTCTCAGTTTGAGCTAGAGTTGTCAGGGTGCTCGCTCCTGGCGCTCTGTTGTGCTTAATGAACCGTGGGTACTTTTTTTGGGTAAGTAATCCAAGGCTTCAGCCTGTGCATTAAAGACAAACATCACACGCTTCGGTCATGTGACGATAACTAAACTATCTCTGACGGTTGAACTGAAAGTTGCAAGATGTGGCTGGAAAAAAGCAAGAAATTAGACGTATTATAAGATTTTTACTTTACTAAATGTCCTGTAAATACACCATACTTTACCACAGTACAATGCTACTAAATGTCAAAGGCATAAACACACAATACTAAAGTAAATACTAAATAAAGTACCTCGACTTTGGACGTAAGTACAGTACTACAGTAGATGTACTTAGTTACACAGCACTGTTTTTTTTATCTTTCCTGCAGCATCACTGAGGATTGTTTTGCAGCACAGTGTTACACTTTGAGTGTGCGGTAGAGAACATGTGCACGTGTGTTTATCTGTTGGTGGAGCCGCGCCACGCCTTTGATTAAGGTTATGCTTTTTTGGCAGGCAGAGAGGGCGGAGACGGAGAAAACCACAAACTGTGTTTTCCGCTAATCAAAACATGCAATTACAGCCTTGATAAACCGGCTAATCACTAAAGACACTGCGTGTGTGTGTGTGTGTGTGTGTGTGTGTGTGTGTGTGTGTGTGTGTGTGTGTGTGTGTGTGTGTGTGATGTTCCTGCAGACGCATTGACTACAAACTGAAGAGGCAGGACAGCACAAAAACGCTGCTGATAAAAAGTGAACAGCTGCTGAGGATCGAGGAGCACGACTTCGCCATGAGACCAGGCTTCGGAGGTCAGACACACACACACACACACACACACACACACACACACACACACACACACACACACACACACACACACACACATACGTTTATAAATGTGAACAGCCGAGCATCCCTCGGTCCAATATGTGGATGAAGGATGAGATACTGTAGCAGATGCCTCAGCAGCCTCAGAGGGGAGGAGCTGTAACTTGTGAACTTCTTGAGCAGAGTAAACGTTACTTTACTATTAACTAAGTGAGCAGAGCTGTGATCAAGCAAACTCTATTCAAAAAAACAAACACTTTGAATTATTTTGCATCCTTTTGATCCGTTAAATCTGTGATCAAATCACAGCAAAAGCACTCGGCGTTACTGTTACAGTATGTAGGGCTGCAGCTATCGAGTATTCTGTCGAATATTCCATCGATTAATCGAGTAATCGGATAAAAGTATCACTTCCTTTTACTTTCGCTTTGCTGCCTTTGCTGTTTTCTGTCTGAGCATCAACACTGTCCGCACACGTTACCAAAGACCTGCTTCCGTCTCCTCACGTGTAACGTGAACATGTTGTGTCACACTCAAAATAATCCGTGCGAGCTTTAATTAAACGAGGCTTCGAGGAAATTCCTCGTTCATTTTTTGAGTTACTCGAGGTATTCGAGGAATCGCTGCAGCCCGTCCTGTTATGAGAGTTTAGACGCTCTGCTTTACATTTTTAGGTAAAGTAGCTTTGAACAGTGTCACCACATTTAATTGGGAGCAGGTGAAATGCTGCCCCCAACTTTTTGGAGCATGTGTGGCTCTAGATATTTACGTATCGCTCCTAACTAAAGGCCTAATCTCAACCCTGGTCAAAATGTCCTCGCAATGCAGAAACGTCCCCGCTGAAATAATTCAAAAACAGAAAGAGGGCCCCACATCGATAGCTTTACAGACACACGTGATTTCAGCTCTGATCCCAGATGATTTAATCCACTCACTCACTCTCACATTGTCCAACAGATAAAGTCGCTCCGCGCCCAAACGCTGATGCTGATGCTGATGATGTGTATGCGGCGGTTTGATGATGCGATGATGGGCACTGGGTCACCCAGACAACGAATGTGTCAATCCTAAATCGGCAACGCTGACCCAGATTACACCATTGTGCAGTGTGTGTATATGTGTGTGTGTGTGTGTGAGCATTAATGCATTCGTGTGCATTAATCTGGATTATATTGCATGCCTGGAGCAGATGGACGGGTGGGAAAGAAACCGACGACCGCAATGAAGATCAGTATCAAGCAACACAACAACAGATGCATGCAGACACATAATGCAGTTTTTTATATTTGTGTATTAAAATGACAATATTAATAATCTCTATATATTTACATTAAGAGATATTTATTGTTACAAACAGGAGGTGGAGAAGTCTTTTTTATCTTGGCTTTTAAAAATGACGATTATGTACGATTACATTTTTTTAATTTATACATTTTGGAGGAAAGTTGTTACGGACATTTATGTTCACAAACAGTGCCCTGAACATATTACTACTGAAAATTCCTAGAATATAAACAGACTTTCCTCTAAAACATTTTGTTTTTTTTACTGTCTGTACCTTTTGAAATCAGACTCAAACTCTAATCTGCCACCTCGAAGTTCAAGGTTTGGGTTAAATTCAGTGGAGGAATGTAACTAATGGCGCTTCTCCACTGGCTGGTACCAGCTCGACTCGGTTCGACTCTACTCAGCTTTTTTGCTTTTCCATTACTAAAACTTGGTACCTGGTACCCGGTACCATTTCTAGTACCACCTTTGCCGAGGTTCCAAACGGGCTGAGCCGATACTAAATGGTGACGTAGTCATTATTGCCAAGTGTCGCTTCCGAGTCACTCCCTCACACGATAAAACAACCTCCCAAACTCTTCGTCTTTTTTCTGCGGTCCGCCCCCTTGCTGCTTTCAGCCTTGCTCGATAAGCCACTTGCCGTTGAAATGTGGCAAACAGCCAAAGGCCAAGAATCAGAAATATAATACTTTCGTCCATCTTTCTCTTAAACATATAAACATCTAGTGCTCTCCTCTCTGCGCGCGCGGTAAAGTCAGATACTTCCTGTGTGTGTGTTCCGGTCACCATAGCAACTGGTACCTCAACTATTTTGTAGTGGAGAACGGTAGCTCCCAAACCAAACCGTGTCGAGTCGAGTAGAGTCGAACCGAGTCGAGCTGGTACCAGCCAGTGGAGAAGCGCCATAAGTAAATCTACACAAGTACTGTATTTAAGTACAGATTAAAGGTACTTGTACTTTCCTTGAGTATTTCCATTTAATGCAACTTTATACTTACTTATACTACCACATCTCTGAGGCGAATATTTGATTTCTTGAGGTCATGAAAGGTTCTAGAGATGCGTGTTTCTTAAACATTCGATCACTTTATGTATACATATACATATATATATACCACCCAGCAGTATACACAGTAGCTCAGTCTGAAACATCTGGCACTGTTACTTTTACATGCGTGTGCACAATACGATGGGTCCGCCTTGAATAGTACATCCATGAGTTATGAGTCTTAATGTTTATCAGATGTTAGAACAGTGCACATTGTGTTGCAGCAGGAGTTGAACCCGGTCTGACCACCCTGATCCCCTCTTGTATCGGTGCCCCCGCAGATCCAGAGCGCGACCCACACAGTGAGGAAAGGGTTCTGTCCTGTATAAACAGGATTCGAGCTGTGCACCCGATCATTGATCTCGACCCTGCGAGATTTTTACAGTCATTATTTTCTCGACTTGTCCAGAGCGTGCTCCGCCTCTCGCCCAGAGTCAGCTGCGATGGGCTCCAGTCCCACCACGGCCCTGATGAGAATAAGCGGTGTACAGATAATGGATGAATTATTTTTATGACCACAAAAGGATGTTTGTCACAAAAATGTAAACATAGTCTTTATAGGTTTTTTTAAAAACAAAGGACAATGCTGTAATTTCTTCCTGTCATTCTTCTCTCGGCCCTTAAACATCAAAATTCTTAAAAAATTGGACTCTTGAAAGTTTTTAATCAAAACTAAACTCTTCTCTGTGTCACAGTGGCTCCACCTTGGACTGGAAATCCTGGAAATATACGGAAAATATTTATGTGCAGCCTTTTATCTGTTTTCTCTGATTATGATAACTGATGCATTAACACATCAGCTGCAGCTGCTTAAGGTAACTGTAGTTATTTTCAAGGATTCCAGGAGTTTTATTTGTCATTACAACACATGTAAACATGGGATGCAACGAAATTGGTTTCCCCTGGTCCTGGAGCAGCCCAATATCTAAATATAAAATAAAATATAAAATAAACTATAAATATACATATGTATATATAGAACATAAATTATAAAAAGTAAAGGCACATTTTAATTTAAGAAAAAGTATATACAATGAATAGAAAAACAACAGCAGTGGTGATGTGCAAGTGTCCAGGTTGTGCAAACAACTGCATTGTGCAAGTAAAATTTCAGTGCAAAGTATTTTTGTATTATTATTTATTATGCAGTGCTTATTATAAGCCTTATATATTGTATATTTTCATTACAGATTTTTTTTACACTCGTATGCAGTAATGTATATATAACGTATGAACTGTTAGTAGTTTAATTTATAACAAAACATATTGTGTAAATTCTTCTTATGTTTTATGTGGAAAAGTATCCAAAGGCGTCAGATGAATGTAGTGGGGTAAAATACAGAAATATGCAAAGATGCAAGTTTGTCTTGCAGTGAATGTTTCTGACACACAGCCTCCTTGTTGCTGCTGTATCTCCCTCAGTCTCAAGGATTCAAGGATTCAAGGAGTTTTATTGTCATTACAGCACAAGTAAACATGGGATGAAACGAAATTGGTTTCCCCTGGTCCCGGAGCAGCCCGATATCAAATATAAAAAGTAAAAAGTAAAGGCAAATTTAAATTTAGAAAAAAAAGTATATACAATAAATAGAACAACAGCAGTATGACACCATGATGAGGTCTATACGGTCGATCTGCGTCCTGCATATCTCTGGTTCTGTCGTTCAGGGAGGCCACAACTAAAGCGTCACTGTCTGCCCCGCGGCCCTGGGGCATTTCCACAGACTATAATTTTACACTAAGGGAAATCGTTAGATAAGCGCTGTGTGCTGTGTGTGTGTGTGTGTGTGTGTGTGTGTGCTGTGTGTGTGTGTGTGTGTGTGTGTGTGTGTGTGTGTGTGTGTGTGTGTGTGTGTGTGTGTGTGTGTGTGTGTCAAAAGCATTCCCCTCTTCAGTTCTCTCCAGGGTGTCCTAAAATACACCGTGACGTTTCTTGTTATTTCTTGCATGTGTGGAGTGCTGCAGTGTTTATATATTGAGGTCAACCTTTAAAGGACGTCTATAAACTTAAGTTCCCTTCAGGCCACTTCGGTCTTTATGTATTATAGTTAGCAGCCATGTGCTTGGAACAGATTTACTAGCGTTCTCCTTCCAGACGTCGGTGTATTTTGATTGTAGCTCTTCAATGCGTGACCTCGTTTGAGGGAACAAACCTCCGATCTGATTGGCGGATTCATAAAGAAAAACAGGTTTGTCAGTTTAACAAGCTTGAAAACAGTTTGACACACAGCGAGTCATTCGATCTATTGCTACAATTTCATTTTAATGACGTGTTTTAATTTTTTTAACCTGCATACTGTAAACCAGTGGTTCCCAACCTATGGGTCGGGACCCCATAATGGGGTCGCCAAAGATCCACGTGGGGTCGCGAAGCCCTCCTGATTTTGAGGGGTTTAATTTTTAATAACCACAATTTAATAACCATAATAAATAAATGACAAAGCATTTCATTATTATGTGAAAAAGCAACAACATTGAAGTACAACAATTAACATTTATTCTGTTTAAAGTAGCCTAACTAAAGTGACTAAAATTATTTTTCGCATATCACGCCTGCCTCTCGTGCAGGGGGTCACCAAAGCTTACAATGGTAAAAATATGGGTCCCTGAAAATAAAGGTTGGGAACCACTGCTGTAAACAATCAAGACCATCAGTGAGAAGATTGCCTTCATTTCTTACAGCAGGACGTCGGAGAGGTCGAATTCAGACAGATTCAGCTTGAAATGAACGAAAAGAGGAAACAAAAGTTCCTTGTGGCCGAGGACTCCAGTGATCTCATGAGAGATTAAAAAAACAACAAATAATCCAAATCAAATCAAGAGAGATCGAGATGTCCTGATCTTTTGTTTCTAGCGTGGATGAAGCAAGATCAGGGCCGAGGTGGATGTTATAAGCTCTATGTGAAAGAGTCTGTAACAATAAACCGTCTTCTGATACGTCTGTGAGACTAAACGCAGTAGTAGTAGAGGAAGTATTCAGAACCTTTACTTTCAGACAAAAGTACTAATACCACATCGATGTGAAGCTCATTTTGTGTAGGACTGCAACTAATGATGGATTCATCTGCTGATTATTTTCTCTATTAACTGGATGGTTGTTTGGTTTGTAAAAATTCTTAAAACAGTCGCCACAGTGTTCGTTTTATTCAACCAGCATTACGTGTTAGTGTTTTTGAATGAAAAATCACTAGTTAGTCAATAAAAACGTATTTAATTCACAACAGAACATCGTATTTTAAAAGCTCCTCGTATGTTTGTCTTCATTTGTAACACGCAGCTAAGACTGTCAGTATTTCCCAGACAGAGTATTTCCCTGTGAGATGCAGCGGAGTAGACGTATAAGTGAGTATAAGTCGAGTTCACTGCAACACCACAAGAGAAAGACAGAAATACGCCAGAGGAATGTGACTCATTTTCATAAAGTATGGAAATAAAATGAGCCAAAACACAATGACAACACATCACAAAGTGCTTTACCATGAAACCACTGGTGTGTTTTTTAAAGGTTAGGTAAATAAAGGCTGTGTGTGTCTCCCGTGAGCAGAGCTTTCATTACGTTACAGGGTTTCACTCCAAGCTGCCAGTGTTCTGCATGGCTGGCTGGAGTCAGTATGGATTGTGTAGGAGTCTGACGCTCATGCTCCCTGAAAGCTGCCCCGAGAATCGCCTCTTAATCCGTCTCCACCTTTCACCTCTGCCTTCCCGAAGGCGACGTCCTCGTTTGTGAAAACCTTCTTGTGTCTATATAAAACTGATTCTGATTCTGAAGAGTCAGACCTTTAAAGCTGCATTACACTGCATGAATTTATCCATCTGCAGCGTCGGGATTAAAAGACTCTGAAACGCTGAGCACACACACACAAAAAACCCCGACTTTAAAGCTGCACAAAGCATGATTTTGATGTGTTATTCAGGTAAATCCGCACCGACTCACTAACCGAGATGTAGATTTCCCCAAATAAAAGTCCAGAGCTGGATTTAGTGATGCACGGGACAATCTGTGCAACAACATATGGGGATACAAACAAAGAACCTTTGCAGCCACACACAGAAATTTGAGTTTTATGCCGGCCTTCACATGCACAAAAGAGTTTCCAGCATTGTTTCACTGATGCTTAGCAGACACAATGTCAGGCTGTCAATCACATAGCGGCACTCTTTAATCACATAGCGTGAACACCTTAGGTTGATTTTCTGATGTATCCAGTTTGATTTGTGCCACAACTCAAGGAAGAAAGACCCACCACTAACTTTTTATCTGTTGACAGAAATAAGTTCAGCTCAGTTCATATTTTAGGTTCATTGTGCAGATAAATCCCAGGTTTCTGCAAAAACAATGCCTCACAATAACTTACTTATCAATGTTTATATAAGCCGATGAGAAAAATATCCTTTTGTTGAAATCACACCCGTATGGACCAGGGTTCAGCCCCCACACACTGCAGCGGACATTATTGTATTCAAATATGTGAACAGCCACGGCGTCGAAAGAGGACATCATTGACCGGTCGGACCAGAAACTGGCAGATCAGAATTCATTTGTGAATTTCGTTGTAAATCAGCCGGAGCTGGACCTCCTGCCCACATTCACATACAGTGAGTTTGTTGATGACTGTTTCCTCTGGCTGGAAAAGCAACCCCAAAAACTTGGCAGGTGAGATTCAGATCGGAAAGGTCAGAAACGTAGCAATAGAAAATAGAAAACTGCAGCTTACAGGTTGTTTCGGGGGGAAACAGCCGATCTAGTCAATGTTTCTAACGCCAAGTCGCATTCAGGACAGACTAACACTGACATGACCGGCGGGGTTTCGGGGTGACAGTGTCTATCAACGGTCGATGAATGAAGGAAGGAAGTCAGTGTTGTTCTTTGCTCTTCTTCTGATGAAGAAATACTCTCCAGTGCATTGAATCTAGATCCTTTTTTAAGACCTGACCACAAGAGTCTAATCCATCAACATCGATACCACATATATCAACATTGCATAGCACTTTGTGAAGGTTTTCTGCTCGCCTCAGGGACCTGGAAGTCTACAAGTCTTGGAAGGTACCTCCTCTACTGTCTTAGTAAAGGAGCTGATGAGATCCTGAGTGATGACAGTGCCCCGGAGGAAGAAGGATTATTATTTTGTTAAATCAGGCTTTAAATGTGTTAATGAACGCTCAACTTCTGAATCTGTTTAACCACAAAAACATCACGTGAACTTAGCCAGTTGAACCTGACCTCCTTTTTGCACGTGTCTCCATAAAATGCCTCATGCCTTAAACATACTTTAACTGGGTGTGACGTGGGAAAAAGAAAACAGTCAAGTTGCAGAGGGAGAGCGAGTGACCTTCTGTTCCAGGTTTTTCCCACCGAGAGCAGCCGTCGCCTGGGTTACGTGAAATGTTGAGTCTACGCCGCTGGTGGGTTTTTTTTTTTACGAGTCGAGCCAGGACAAAGCCGGTCTGCGGCGGGAGCTTTATGGTCCTGGCTGTCAGATGAAGTTCATTAAATACATTGTTTATTGAGCCGCTAACTTTCAAGTGGAATTAACACACACAAGAAGCACACTCTCAGTGTACAAGTTTTATTTTCTTGTCCTTGACGGAAACGCATCCAGACGGAGTTCAGAGACTCTGTGTGTTCATGCCGACTAAACCAGCATACTTGGTTTTGCAGCCCAAAAAGCATTTTCAATATCTTCAGTGACCTCTAAGATACCAAAGATTAGCAGAAGTAACAGAATGTATGCAGAAGACAATAAAAGCTCCATGATGCTAAAGACAGTTTTATTAGAACTGGTTAAACCCAGTGATCATTGCATTACTTCTTTTCATAGCATAAACACTTTGCATTGGGTGGGTTGGTCCAGACTGGAATATGTCGACAGCTCTTGGATGGACTGCCATTAGCGGCGTGTTGGTCGTGAACGTATCGTTCAGCATGAACAAGTCTTTTATATGACTCAGGAGTAACGAGTCTCAGTGAGTGTTGTGACAAATCGATCAATCAAAACGACTTTTTCTGCCGTTATCGGAGACGTTTGGACACTGACGCATGAAACCCGCCGCCGCCTGATCCCAGAAGAAAGTTCATTTTGTGGTTCTAAATATATTACTCATTTTTGTCTCTGCCACGATGGTACTGGATCTGCTCCTGGGTATCTCAACGTCTTACTAAAGGCTCACGTCCCGACCAGGGCGTTACGCTCCGCTCATGCAAACCGTCTAGTTGTACCATCGCCTCTCGCAAAGCGAGGTCACTCTAAACTCTTCTCTGTGGTCGTCCACAAATGGTGGAATGACCGACCAACGTCTGCAAGAACAGCAACATCCCTTTCTACCTTTAAACAACTTGTAGAAACCTTTCTCTGTCCAGAATGCTTCCCTGCCTAAAACTAACAAACTAACAACTACTCTGTGTCAGCTTATGTCCTCCTCTGTAAGTCGCTTTGGATAAAAGTATGTAATGTAATATACTCCTATCTCCTACAGCGTCCATTAACAAAAACATGCCAACAACCAGTTGCTTCTAGCGAGTTTTAGGACTTTCTTTCCTCAGTGAAGAGTTGGCAACACTGAGCTCTGAACTTGTAAATGGACGAAGTGACTTCCCAACCCTAACCATGAAATTTGGTTCGGATATTCATTGTTTCCAAAAAAAGGATGAATCTCAGTGACTTTGGTGATTTGCTCCACCACGAAGTTGACGTTTGTGGTTTTAAGTTAAATGTCTCAACAACTGCGGGTGGATTGCAAATAAATCCCTCCGGGTTGATTGTTCTAACTTTACATCCACCAACATCTTCTGGTCGACATGTAACCAGCATCATCACTTATCATCAGCATGTTGGAACTGTGATTATGTTCATCAAGGATGTGGTTACCAAGCTGAAAGCACCACTGTGCAGCCTTACAAGGCTTCGAGCATGGCTGCGTACTGAGTAAGGCCAAAGTTCACGTTTGTCAGACGTGACAGCGACGATGCCTCATTCTTACACTGCATTCCTCGCATTGTTTAAGAGTTTAAAACAACAGTACAATTATTGCTGATGCATGCGGTCGAGTTAGGAATGAGCTCTTTAGTCATCTGGCCGCGTAGATCGACCATCAAACATCAGCACAGCTCGTAACAGGGAGGACAAACGTCGCCCGAAACGAAACGCTCCTCCCGTCTTTGCCAGGTCATGATTGCTCTGTGGAGGCAAAAACAGGGACTGCGTGATCCGGGCTTGTTTGGCTATTTGTGCTCTGCTTGTGTGCACGAACGAGGTTGTTCATGTTTACTGGTTAAACAAACTTAATGCGATAATGAGGGGGGTGGATGGACCTGGGAAGTGTGGAGGACAGATGTTTATGGCTGTGGCGAGGACATAGTGGGATGTTTTGTTACCATTGTTTGACCAAAGTGAGGTCTGAGGGACAATACAGACGACGTGATTGACGTGATGGAAGCTGCTGAAACACGGAAACAATATGTGTGCAAGTATGTGCAAGTTTTCTGATGCTGTCGGGACAAATCACATCACAACATATTGGCAAAGCAGCTGACAAATTGATTCTCTTTGTCACTGTCAACCATAATTATATGATTCCCTTCAAACATTTAACCAAATGTATTACCAGCAATTACCTACTGATTATTTTAGGAAGTGTATTCTAACAGTTTTGTTTTATGA
Source organism: Collichthys lucidus (assembly GCA_004119915.2). NCBI lineage: Eukaryota > Metazoa > Chordata > Actinopteri > Sciaenidae > Collichthys > Collichthys lucidus. The sequence continues at coordinate 4,273,759 of CM014096.1, read as the reverse complement.
TCTTGAACTTCAAGCCTCACATGTCAGGTCGCAGATTTGTGTTGCGTTTCTGCAGAACGCCTCAGGAGATACGACAGAAAATACTTTCAAAGACGTGAGGAGTTGTTTTTTTCCTGAGGGCTGTTCTGGCCCGGCTGTAACCTGCCTTGATTTGTGAGTTTGAACATTTGTCTCGTGTTGTTTTCAGCTGCAGCCATCCCCGTAGGCATCGACGTGCAGGTGGAGAGCATCGACAGCATCTCGGAGGTCAACATGGTGAGGAACACTCCAAGATTCAACCTTAAACTTCCATTTTCAGCTTCGTACAGCTTCGATGAACACACCTGACTTTAGATATTCCCTGTCCACTGGTGAAAAGAAGCTGATTTAAATGGCAGAAGATTCAACGGACGTTAAAGGTGTCGAAGCATCCTCACTAGTTCACCGTATGAAGTCTGAGGGAGTTTTATTTAGTTTTATATTTTAATATGAGCAGCTTTTATAATAATCACTTACAGCAGCTGTTTCTTATGGGACTTTTTCCTACACATCGAGACACTTAAAGAGTTCATAACATTGAGACTATGCTGTTACTGTAAGGTGGAACTACTTCCTGTCGGTTCACGTCGTCTGGTTTGTGACGCTTTATCGAGTTCCCCCAGTCGAGAGAGAGATAAGCGGCCGGGTGGACAGAGTTGTTGTCATGGCAGCTTTCACTGGATTGTTGAAGAGTCTGCGTTCCTGCATTCCTCTCCTCAGCATGCTGCAGAAAAAAACGTCCATCCATCCATCACTGATGCTGATTTTGGAGACTTTTTAGCTCCAATACTCCAAAATAAAAGTCCTGAAGACATGTACTCGCAAAAAATGGCGCACTGACATGAAATGTTGATAATTCTTTTCTCACAAATAATAATAATTTCCTGCTTAGTGTGTTTCAGGGTACTTTTTTGGCTTTTTTATTTCAAACAAACCAAATCTTTATTAGGCAATAAGACATTAAAAGCAAGAAATAAAGTCGAGGACAGAAGCAAAACATAGTAACAGTAATGTTTAAGATACAAATCTTTGGTGGATTTGTTGCAAGTATACGTACCATGATGAAAGCTCAAAGCAGATGTCGGCCTTATTTCTTTGACTTTGCCTCTGCAGGATTTCACCATGACTCTGTACCTGCGTCACTATTGGAAAGACGAGCGGCTGGCGTTTCCGTCCCGAAACAATCAGAGCAGGACGTTCGACTCCAGGCTTGTGAAGAAGATTTGGGTTCCCGACGTCTTCTTCGTCCACTCCAAGCGCTCCTTCATCCACGACACCACTATGGAGAACATCATGCTGCGGGTTTACCCCGACGGAAACATCCTCTACAGCGTCAGGTACGGGACGGGGCCGGGTGAAGACAGAAGCTGAGTCGCTGATCAGAGTGTTTCACATTTCAGCTGTGTTGCTGTTTTGCTGTTTGCCACCTCATCCTGAGCCCCTTCTGTCTCATATGTGGCTGCCAGATTTGGGATGCAGACTTGAGTCAGATTTGAGCACCAGAGTCAGACCAGTTTACTTCCAGGGTGCAACAAATTAAGAAGCCCAGTCCTCTGACCATTCCTGCTGGATTGTGACTAACACATCCCGCTGTCCACGTGCAATCGACAGCATGTAAACTAAAGTTAGTTAAAGTTAGTTTCAGCCTTCAGTTCTCCCGAAATGATTAAAGAATAAAGACTAACAGCTCTGTCAACTTTGAGGTAACAGATTAAATCATCATTGTTGTTGTTTCACTCCCTTTTTGGCCTCATGCACTCCAAAGTTTTTTCATGTCACGCCAATAAAGCCGACCGAAACCGAGAAACCAAAGGACGGGAGACAGTTACCTTCTGGTTTCCTTGGCAACAAGCGGGAAAGGAAAGGTCTAGTGAGCGCCGTGTGTGTTTGTGTGTCTGTGTGTTTCAGGGTCACGGTGACGGCGCTCTGCTCGATGGATTTCAGCAGCTTCCCTCTGGACACGCAGAACTGCTCGCTGGAGCTGGAGAGCTGTGAGACACATGCACACACTGTCCCACTGTGTTCTTACATCATAGAGCAAAGGCATCGCGACCGCCAGCAAATCAAATCCATCTCTTTTTCAGTTCTCATCTTTCCTCGCTGTTTTTCCCGTGACACTGAACACCTCTCTCTCTCTCTCCACAGATGCATACAATGAGAATGACCTGATGCTTTACTGGAAGAATGGAAACGATTCTCTGAGGACCGACGAGATCGTCTTGTCTCAGTTCTTCATTGAGAATTTCCAAGCCTCCAGTGGCCTGGCTTTCTACAGCAGCACCGGTCTGTGTGTGTGTGTGTGTGTGTGTTTGATAACCTGAATTCACAGTCAAAGGTTTCTGTTTTCAAAAGGAAGAAACTGAAAGTGGTTCACCATTGTCAGGGTTCCCACGGGTGCTTGAATTCCTTGAAAATGCTTGAATCTCAATTCAGTGTTTTCAAGGTTGTGAAAACGCTTGAATTTTTTGTGAAGTGCTAGAAAATGCAAAACAGTTAATCTACCACCATATGAAATAATGCTAATTAGACCCATATTATTATGCCATACAGTGGCACCGCTGCGCTTCCCATGACCATCATGGCAAACACAACTAGTAGGCTACCTATTTAAAGGTGCTGGAAAAATGGAAAAACTGGTGCTTGAAGGTGCTTGAAAAGTGCTTGAATTTGTTCATGAAAAAGATGTGGGAACCCTTAATTGTGGACACGACTGTTTACTAACCTATGTGTACTTTTGGTCACCTTCCAGTAAAGGTGAATCTTAATTTAAACAGCATGTAAAGATGTTTTAGAGGTTACCAGCCACAAGCACAGATAAGTCTGGGCACAGAGTGTGGATCTCTGCAGAGTGTGGATCTCTGCAGAGTGTGGATCTCTGCAGAGTGTGGATCTCTGCAGAGTGTGGATCTCTGCAGAGTGTGGATCTCTGCAGAGTGTGGATCTCTACAGAGTGTGGATCTCTGCAGAGTGTGGATCTCTGCAGAGTGTGGATCTCTACAGAGTGTGGATCTCTGCAGCGTGTGGATCTCTGCAGAGTGCGGTCGCTCTGGCTGTTGCCAGCCTGGCAGTCCTGCCTCCGCTCAGCTCCTGGCTCATCCAAAAATGGACAAAGACGTGGAGGCCGGGTGGAGCCGAGACGGGCTGAAACAAGCCACTTAAATATTTGAACTTTAAATTATTTGACCACATCGGGAATATAAATAGTATTCAAGATCAAACAGGGCTAAAAAAGTCACAAACCCACTGACAGATTTAACCTGTGACGGGCGTCTTTCAGGGTTTCTAGTCAAAAAAAGTTTGTGTGGCATGAAGACACATCCCTGCAGCTAGGTCTCAACATCAGGCCTGAAACCAGAGGCCTGCTGCTCCAGCAGCAGATTAATCGACGTGTCTCTCTCTTTTTTTTTTTTTGTCAGGTTGGTACAACCGTCTGTTCATTAACTTCATCCTGCGGAGGCACATCTTCTTCTTCATGCTGCAGACGTACTTCCCCACCATGCTGATGGTCGTCCTGTCCTGGGTTTCCTTCTGGATCGACAGGCGGGCCGTCCCCGCTCGCGTCTCTCTGGGTAACGCCGTGCATTGACATTAACACGTGGTCCAGTTATTAACCTGACCAGACGTTTAGTCGTTTGAAGGTTGTCTCGAAAAAGTGGACCCACCTCGTGTCAGAGGTCGTGTTGTGTCTGCAAACAGGCTGAGCTGTGATGTACAAACACCTCTGCCTTCTCCTCCTGCAGGTATGACCACAGTGCTCACGATGTCCACCATCATCACGGGCGTGTCCTCCTCCATGCCTCAGGTATCAGCTGTGTTTGTGTGTGGATCCTTCAAGCCTGCTTGACGTGCTCGTAAAGAGGTGATTTGCATGTTCCAGGGGCTTTTGCATCGGGGCTCTGACATCTGAGGACATTGCTGATCCAAAATCATCTTTTAAATTATTTATTTGAATTGATTTTACTTTTATTTGTTATTCGATAAACCCACCAAAGTATTCTGAGCCAAACTTGTGTCATAATTTCTACCTTAATCCCATAATTACGACAAAAAGACCAAAAGAAATCCACGTTAGATTTATGTGGGCGTTCCGGTTGGCTGCTCTGCTCTGCAGGCTTAATTTAATTGCACATATAAGCTCACCTTGTTTTTCACAAGTTATCTGAGCTGTGCTCCGTGTGCTTAACGGTGTTAGAACCTGCACAGTGATTGTGTGTTGTGTGTGTTGCCCAGGTGTCGTACGTGAAAGCGGTGGATATCTACCTGTGGACCAGCTTCCTGTTTGTCTTCCTGTCTGTGATCGAGTACGCCGCCGTGAACTACTGCACCACCCTGGAGGAGATGAGGAAGATGAAGAGAGGGAAGGTCAGCATGATGCGCGCCACAGAGGACGACTACACCACTGCAGACTTTACGTGATGTCTCCATCTAGTGTCCAAACGGAGGCATTACACCAGAACGCAGTACACAAAGAGCCAGACATGAGTACTCTTCAGCAGGAATGTAACTAACTACATCTGCTCAAGTACTTTTCAATTCATGACACTTTACTCTTCTTTTGCATCTTAGTCATTTTACTTGACTGCATTTATCTAACTGCTTTAGTTATGAGGTAATTTATGTATGAAATAATTAGTTTAACCTAAAATATGATGCTTTGTAAAGCAGATTGAGAATTTCAGCTTAAAGGACCCAGTGTGTGGGATTTAGTGACATCTAGTGGTACAGTTGCAGATTACACTCCCCTCCACATGCCTGCAGAGTAAACTGAGCCTGATAAGAGCTTCACTGTTTCCTTTATTATCTCCGTTGGCGTAGGATACACCATCCTTTACCAAAGGAAAAGAAGTAATGCAAAAAATATGAATGTGCATGATGACCGGGTTGCCCACGTTATATTTCCTGCATGAAACAACACGGTCAGAGCCAGGGACGGACTGGGACAAAAGAATTGGCCCTGGCATTTTGGACCACAACAGCCCAGAGTGTTATCTACTCGTTAAATATATATATCGGGACTTGTCGGCCAAATGCACGGTATGCCAGATTGCCAGTCCGTCCCTGGTCAGAGCACACAGGGAGAAGATGAAGTCCATCTTCTGGACACGAGGTCCCGTGTGGCCTTGAGGTCCTCAGCAGTATTAGTTGTTTGTCTTTGGTTGGGAACAGTAGGTGCCAGTCTATCTCCACACTGTGGTGTCCAGGGTCACAGAGACCTGTTGCTGCCTTCATAGACATCATAGATAGCTTGTTGTTGTAAACAGACATGTGTGTCTCCAGACTAGAACATGCTGACAGTAACACCTCCATGGGTAAAGACATTCTCTGTGACTCATTCTGGGCGTGTAGTATTTGTGCTGTTATCTTGGGGTTTAAAGTCGATCCACCAGGATGAGTTGGGCAGAATGTGAGACCGACTCAGGCACTTCTGATCAACTTTGACAGTGTCTCTAATTCTCCTTGATCAAGCATCAATAAATAATCAGAGGCTGCTGAACACTTTCTGAACTCCTGACCTCTCCTTCACATCTTTCCTTGACCTTGTGACGTTTCCATCAAGGTCAAGAAAAGGTGGTTAGGAAGGATCTAACCTTCCTCTTATCCGAGGACATGTTGATGGATTTTTACAAACACGGTGTGTCGTGTACTGTTTCAGATCCCATCCACCTTCAACGCCAGCCAGGCGATGGCCTTCGACGGATGTTTCCACGACGACGACATAGAGCTGACTCCCTTTCCCCGCCTGGCACCCACCCTGACCTCCGACCCGCTCACCATGCCGACGCAAACCCCAGACATCCCACGGCCCATGGAGGGGACGCGCCTCCGCCGGCAGCGGTCGGTGCGTGAAAACGTGGACCTGCTGGTCAGCAACAGCTACATGATCGACTCGTACTCCCGCCTCGCCTTCCCGCTGTCCTACCTGCTCTTCAACACCATCTACTGGAGCCTGTACTCCTGATGCAAACTCTCCATGAACTCACGAGGAGTCAGAGAGCGTGCTCCTCTTCACTGAATTAACTCTTGATCACAGGAGGCCCTTCAGCTCCAGCCTCATCACCAATCACGTTTCTCACAAGAGACATAAAAACACTTGAGTTCTTCAGAGCGGGGGCAGTTAACCCTGACATTTGTGGGTTGACACTTTGAAGGCACCCTGATTTATTTATTTTTTTTAATATGTGACTCTTGTTTCTGTGTTTCATGAGAATCTTTCACTTATTTTTGTCTGTACCTTTATCAGTTTCCTTAGCAACAGGGAAAGATCAAAGTTTCCTCTTGTCACGAATGATGCACCGCTGTTCGTCTCTACATTTTTATCTTGTTCACGATGACGTGAAAGTAAATTTATGTGAACTGGATTTGTGAATTTAGGGCGTTTAGCAACCTGCACTAAACTAAACATGTTCTTTTATAGGCTTCATAAGTCTATTTAGACTTTTTGTATTCATATTTAATAAAAAAGAAATAAATAAAAGTTTCCAGCACCGCCCCAGAATTTTACACCCTGGCCAGAGTGTATCTGTGTGTAAGGCTACCAACCTCCACTTAAAATACTTTTAATTTGCATATTTAATGAGGGGTTTAATATAATTAACTTAATAAGGTGGTCTTGTGTAGTTTTAGTGTTGCAGTGTTCAGATTTCTTCACTTAATTTGCATAAATAAATCAGAATAATTAAAAAAAATTAAAAAATGTGAGAGATGCGTTCAGGGCCCTCACATTAACTCAGTATTTTCTAACATCGCTGCAGGTAACGTTAAAATAATAATAATAATAATAAACGTGCAGTTTCCATGGCGACCGCAGAGTTTGTGTACGATCTGCAGGACGTTAACGGTTTAACGCAAACACACGCAGAGACAGACAGAGACAGACAGGGGGCGCAAATCCCGCAAAACACCGCACGAAGAAAAGGCAGCGTGACTTGAAACGCACCAGGACCGGACAGACAGGTGACAGGTGAGTCAGACAAAACAAACACACTTGAGTAATAACGATAATTAAATTAGGAAGCTAACATGATTAGCTGCAGTTAGCGCTAACCGTCCATTCACGGACGTTAACGAGCTAACGGCTAATCAACCGTGAACTCCCCCCGGCCCGTCCGCGGCTCTGTGTCCGCCTTCACTGCCTCCATTTCGGCTTCACAGCTCGGGTAGAGTCCCCTCCACCTCCAGAGGTGCAAACTGCGTTTAAACCCGGCCTAAAGGTAAACCTGAACTTTTTCAGCTGCCTGCATGTTTATCTTAATTAAACCACATTTTTAATAACTGCAGAAATCAGTTTTAATTGAATTACTCGACTTTAACGTCCAGCCGTTAGTGTCAGTTTGAATAATAAATAACACAGATGCATCTTTATGCAGTGAATATATTAATGTTTACTTTACTTTATGAACTCAGTGTGATGTTAATCATGCAGAGGATGAACACAAACAATAAAATTAACCTGTAAGATTCATCTGAATTTAAAATAAACCTGAGCAAAGAGATTAAACTTGAGCAAAGAGATTAAACCTAAGCAAAGAGATTAAACCTGTGCAAACAGATTAAACCTGTGCAAAGAGATTAAACCTGTGCAAAGAGATTAAACCTGTCCAAAGAGATTAAACCTGTGCAAACAGATTAAACCTGAGCAAACAGATTAAACCTGTGCAAAGAGATTAAACCTGTGCAAAGAGATTAAACCTGTGCAAAGAGATTAAACCTGAGCAAACAGATTAAACCTGTGCAAAGAGATTAAACCTGTGCAGAGAGATTAAACCTGTGCACAGAGATTAAACCTGTGCACAGAGATTAAACCTGTGCAAAGAGATTAAACCTGTGCACAGAGATTAATCCTGAGCAAACAGATTAACCAGCAAGCGTCTGTCAGTATTTCTGAATCAGTTACCTGTGGATTGATCAGTCGATCGTTGACTCATTGTTTCTGGTCGAGGTGAACTTCACAGGAGTCATCAGTGCCAGCCTGAGCTGGACCTGCTCTGTGGTCCTATCAGGAACAAACTTAACATTATGACTTTATTGTTGACTTTGTATAACTACATCCCGCAGCGGAACAGTTCCATACTCTGATCGTGTTGCTGCGGCGTTTCCTTCACGCCTCGTGACTCATTCCCTTCTCGCTCTCCCCGCCAGTTGAGTTACCCCACCAGCCCGTGTCACATGACGTCAGACCAGAATCTTCTGTGTCCTGCTGATCTACAGGTGCCGTTAACGTTTGGAGCGCTGGGTCCTGGATACTACTGCTACTACCAGGTACTGTGATGTTAATCTTTACCACACACACACACAGTACTTATGTACCTAAAGTGACACAAGTTCAACAATCTGGCGTGGACGAGCTGCAGAGGAGGACTGCAGTGGATGTGTGTGTGAGAGAGGAGGGGTGAGGCAGGAGGTCGGAGGAGGGGGGGCAAAGCACAACTGATGTAAGTCAGAGTGAAGTGTGTCCGTGGGAGGGAGAGAGGAGTGAATGGGAAGAAGGGGGAGGGAGGAGTGGACACTACCGCATTACTGCCCTGTGATTGGTGGCCGCTGGGCCATGTGATGACCCCTCTCAAACTGTAGCCTAACTAGGGCTCCCACACACACACACACACACACACACACACCCCCCTCTGTTGAGTGGCAGGGACATGTGAGCTCCTTCACATTTGCTATTCTGGGCAGGGGAGGGGGAGTCGGGGTGAAGCCGTGGGGAGCAGAGGGTCTTTTCTCTTTCTGCATGTGGCCGAGCCGTCGTGAGGAGCTGCTCATGATTTCTGTCTCGTGTCGTGTCGGCTCTCAGCTTGTTTGGCCATAGCAGTCTTGTGTTTTTTCATTCCCATCCTAGGCCGCAGAAGATGGGGTGCTGCTTTAGTAAGGAGCTCAACCCCGGCCTGCAGAACGAGACGAGCGGCCTGTTACAGCCCCCGCTCCACGATGTCAGTGAGGTGACAGAGCAGGTCAGGCGACACGCTGTGGATTTAGCTCGGCATGTGTGCCTGGACGACGAAGAGAAGACGCGCGTGGAAGATGGAGCGGAGAGGAAGACTCCGGAAGACGAGGAAACATACGCAGAACTGGACCACAAAGTTTGGACGGAGGCGGCCGCGGTCAGCACCGCGCCGAGCGAGAAGGATCTTAAACCGGCGAGCAGTCCCGAGGAGAAGGGGGCTATTATTATCACAAGCAGCACAAACATACATACAAACACGGACACAGAGGCCGGCGTGACACACACTGCCATGCCCAGCTGTGGACCGGCTCCGTATATGGAGCTGCCCACACAGAGGCCCGTCAGGCCGAAGCCTTTGGACAATGCTGCCATCAGGTCTCAGTGGTTCACTGAGCTCTCGGATAAGAAGAAGCAGCACAAACCGTCCAGCTGTTGGACCGGACCTGCCGGGTTGCCCTCTAGTAACTGTGTGGGCAACGTCACGGTGACTAAGGTGTCAGAGGACCAGCTGCCGCTGCCGCCACCACCGCCGCCGCTGCCGGACAGCGTGAGGGGTTCCCCCAAAGTTGAGCACAAGGACAGCGAGGAGGTCGGCGTTGTCACGTCACTGTGTCAAGGTTTAGAGACAAGGACGCGGAGCTTCTACAGCATATGTTCCATTGACGCGGATGACCTTGAACACGACCACGTCAACGGCCAATCCCAAACAGCTGGAGCGACCCAGTCGCTGCACACAGCTGAAGCAGAAACAGCTGCTCTGCCCAGCATAGCGGAGTCTCTGGTCCGCTGCCAATCACCCGCGAAAGCATCCGCCGTCTGTGACCAGTCTCGTGTCACAGAGTCCAAAATCACCAGCCAGTCACATGATGAGGAACCAGCTCCAGCACCATCACATGCCGCTGAACAGCCTGTCACCGTCCTGTCACAGACACGTCCAGACAGCTCGCCCTCAGCACGGCAGACCCCTCCACCTCATCCTGTCCTGTCTGCACGGCTGGCAGAGCCTCTGAGCAGCGCTCAGATAAACAGCGAGGAGCCTCAGGCTGAAGACGTGAGTTACCAGACAGTCACACACGACACAGATGAGGCCAAGGGCGACAAGTTGTCGACGTTACACACAGATGAAGACGCACATGTGATGGAGTCAGAGGAGACCGCAGTCACAGAGGAGTGTGTGTCCTTGGTGGACCACAGAGCAGCAGAGGAACTCTTCAGTGACACGAAGGAAACCGTGGTCGAACTCCAGGATCAGAGCGTGAATTCAGACTTTAACCCTCTGGACGATCACCTGCTCCTGTTCAAAGAACAGCACGTTCAACTTTCACAGCCAGCAACTGAAATCCGTGAAGTGGATACTTCCAGCCAGAGCCCGAGTCCTTCAAAGCTCGATGTCGACGTTAAAACTCTGCACGAGGAGGAGGTCGCTCTGCCTCTGTCTGAGCTGAATGAATCATCCCAGCAGAGCGAGGCCATCCCTGTGATCGCCTGCAGAAGTCACGGTAAGGACGACGTCGGTCTCAGCAGCACAGCAGATACGACCCTCACAGAGGTGTCCTCGGTTTCCACCTCCCCAGCTGTGTCATCGCTGCCCATTGACCTGACCGTCGTCTCCTGCCACAGAGATCCGACACTTCTCCCAGCCATGAAGAACACATCTCACTGGTGTGACGCCGTCATCTCTGACAAATTAGATGTGAATTCAAACAATCCAACATTTGACCTGAGCAGCGTTCTGCCTCTTAGTCGGGATGTCAAACCTCTGTTCACTGAATCTGATGACGGTGACGAACTCGACGGCCCTGGTGTGAAACCTGACGGCGTGCTGGCCTCAGACGAGCCTTTACAGGACGTCCACACGAGCGACAAAACACCCAGACCAGAGCCGAACAGCCAACGTGTTGATGTACGTGAGGTCACAGTCGTGTTACCTGAGACGGCTGAAAACACCTCTCACGTAGAGACAAGTGGTGAAAACTGTGACATGTTGTCGGAGCTCTGTGAAAATTGCACAGCTGTAAATACGAGCATTGCTCCTCACGGCCCCGAGGACCCCGAGAGCAGGAACGAAGATTCAAGTCTCGGCCCTCTCACACAGCCTCCTGCTGAGAGTGAGCCTCCTGTTACTGCTTTCATCACCTCGCCTCCCTCTTCCTTGTCTCCGTTCACGTCTTCTGACGAAGGCGAGCACAGTTTTTGTCCGCTGACTGAAGACGATGCTACTAAGCGTGAAATCTGCGAGGACAGAGAAGAGACAAAAGCTGCACGGGGGACTGAGATTGATCTGTGCCTCGCTGTGCCAGTCAACCATGGATCTGTAGAACAAACTCCTCAAACTGAACCTCCAGATCTGTTAACCTGTGTTTCCTCTGACTCTCTGAACACTGAAGTCGACATCAGCCTGCAGCACGACGCTGCGGACTGTTCACCTCAACCCGGAGAGTCACCAAACGAGAACGGAGTTCACTCAGAGGAAATGAATGAGTTGAAGGAGGAGAGCTCTGCACTCGAGAGTGATCTTCCTCCAGGAACTCTCAATGTTTCAGCCACTGAGACGCCGTCCCAGAGAGTCGAGGTCCATGCTGATACCAGCATCTGTGACTCGTACTTGATTCCTAATGACGTCGGCTGTCCGGATCTCAAAGCCTTGGTTTTGGACCCCGCCGTGATTTCTGTGGACCCAGGTCAGATCGACGTTTATGCCTCAACCCCGTCATACGAGATCCACTTACTGGGTGATGAGCCGCCGGCGACCTCCGAGGAGGGAGAGAGGGAAGGAGGCATGAGGGAGATGGTGTCCGAGCTGCTGGGAGAGGACGCAGACTCCTCTGTCTGCCGCCTCTTTCCCCAGCCCTGGATCAAGCTGGGTCTGGGGGAGAGCTGCGGAGGCTGGGCCCAGGGCGCTTCTGAGGCCGAGCCCAGCAAGGGCGAGAGCGAGATGGGCGCCGACACAGAGCAGATCCCAGCGTTGGTCTCGGAGCTCCAGCCCTCTATGGCTCTGCTGGGAGCTTACCCCTACAGCACTGTGATGCCTCAGGGGCCCTGCGTGTGGGACTGGCACACAGATTGCACTCAGCCTGTAAGTGTTCACGCAACACGTGAGGAGTTTGGGTTCAGTCAGAGTAATCAGCTTTATGTTGCATCCCCACAAGTAAAAAAGACTCAGCGTCCACGACTGGAGTGAAACCTGCCAGCGTCTTAAAACTGTGTAACAAGTAGTGATTCTTCTCACAGATCTGTACGTGTCATTTTCAGGGACCTGTTGCTGCTCCTAGCCTTAACCCTGATGCTGAAGTATGGACCAATCCCAACTTTAACTTGGACATCACCGGCGCCACCTACCTGCAGCCTGAGCAGCCATGGATTCAGTTCCCTGCCGATCTGACCAATCACGAAGGTAGGCTGGAGTTGGACTAAGTCAAATGATCATGTTTGCTAGAATCTGTTACTCATGACTTATTCTGTGTTGTTGTTTGTTTAGGATACATGCCAGAGTTTGAGCTGGAGAACGCGGGCCTGACTGAGGCCATGGTCGAGGCAGATCCCGGTGTACTAGAGTACCAGGCGCTGAAGACCGAAGCTCCTGTAGTTAATGGAGACTCTGGTCACCCACCTGTCACAGGTATTTTCTCAACCACTGTAAAATAAACAGAGTTCTCTAAGTTTGTTTGCTCACATGTGGTAATGACTTCCTTTGACTGCAGACGAGATCAGACAACAGCTGAGGACGGTTCTGGAGTCCTGCCTGGCCAGGTAACGACTCACAACACACCGCAGTCTGTCATGAGATGTTTGGATGAAAGCTTCAACATGTGTCTGTCCACAGGGAGCACCTCGGCAACGACCTGTACCTCAGCTGTCAGATGGACAATGACCAGTATGTGTCCATCCAAACTCTGGCCAGCCTGGACAGGATCAAGGACATCAGCACAGACCTGGACCTCATCGCCGACATTTTGAAATGTCAGTGTTTGTATCGAAACAGCATTGATTGTTTTTACGTGACAAATGTGGTTTGTTGTTGTCCTGAGAAATTCTCTCCTCTCAATGGCCGACAGCCTTGCCGCTGGTCGAGGTGGCTCCGTGTGGACAGAAGGTCCGGCCCAGTCAGAGTCGATGTATCGTCATCCTGCGTGAGGTCCCCAGCAGCACACCTCGGGAGGCAAGACCCTGTCTGCAAACTCCTCTCCTCTCCTCTCCTCTCCTCTCCTCTCCTCTCCTCTCCTCTCCTCTCCTCTCCTCTCCTCTCCTCTCCTCTCCTCTCCTCTCCTCTCAGTGTGTCAGTGTGTTTTAACATTATTCATGCTGTGCAGGAGGTGGAGGCCCTGTTCGACGGGGACGACCTGCCCGAGTTCACGAGCTGCGAATTTGTGAACAACGATAACTGGTTCATCACTTTCAAAACGGAAACCGAGGCACAGCAGGTGAATTACATTGCTGGAGTGACGTCATGATGATTGAACCGGTGGCATCATTTAGATAATCACGTGATGTCGCTGTGCTTGTCGTCTTTAGGCTTACAAGTACCTCCGAGAAGAGGTCCGAGTGTTTCAGGGAAAGCCGATCATGGTGAGGATAAAAGCCAAAACCATGGCGGCCGCTTCCTACGCTCCAAAGAACGGCTACAGACCCGCCCAGATGGACCAGTGTGGCAACCATTACAACTCCTACTTCCCCCCGAACACCTACCAGCAGCCCTGCCCCGCACACATGCCGGCACAACAACTGTATGATTTCACCAACGAGGCGTGGGCCGCGGCTGTGACAGGATACCAAGAATGTGTCGACGTGAGTCCTTCTTATCGTCATCGTTACATGATGTTATAATCAGACAGAGTAAGAACAGCACTCTGCTGCTGGTCATGGCTCCTCGGAGCTCTGGGGTCTTTGAGTCTCGTTATGTCATGAGCAGCGTGATTTAACTTTGGTTTCTGTCAGCAGCCTCCAGCTTTGATGAACGACTTCATGAACGGATTCTCCAACTTCAGGCCTCACAACCCACACAGGCAGAGGTAGTTACTCACCGCTCAGTGTTTTCATGATGCAACCTGCATCTACATGATTTCACTGAATCCTACACACTGGTTCTTAAAATGATTGTTCTAAGAGAGAAACGTGTTTTACACTTCCTATTTATTCTACGTGTTCCTACGTGTAACGTCTGACTCTCAGTGTGAATAATCAGTGTTCGGCGTTCATCGTTAATTCCCTCCAGGAGAGGCTCGCGGTGGTCTAACACTGCGGACCGCAGGCAGTCCAATCACAATGATTCCTCGCAGCGGTCAGAAAAGGCGGAGCGCGCCACTTCCCCGACGAAGCCGGGTCGCGGACGGTCACGTGGCAACATGCGGCATCAGGGCAGAGGCGGGAGGACGGAGCCCAACACGCAAGCCGTGTCGTCCGCTCCTGAACTGGGCAGGTACATAAAATATCAGCTCAGTTTCCGTCACACCTGGAGTTTGGAAACATTGTTGGCTGAATTATACTTCGTCAGAAAGACGTTGCCGTAGTTACAACCCTGGTTGCTGCAGTGTAGAGTCTGATTTATAGCTGTAGAGTCTCTGTGAGGAGCAGCACATACACATGATTAAAATCTTTAAAATGTGCACGCATGCAGCACTCACACACTGCCTGCCACCACACGGACACGTTTGAAATACAGTTGGTGGAGTGACGCTGTAATGCAGATGTATAAATCAGGCTGAGCTGCTCTGATGTGTGTGTGTGTGTGTGTGTGTGTGTGTGTGTGTGTGTGTGTGTGTGTGACTGCTCTGTGTGTGTGTGTGTGTGTGACTGCTCTGTGTGTGTGTGTGTGTGTGACTGCTCTGTGTGTGTGTGTGTGTGTGTGTGTGACTGCTCTGTGTGTGTGTGTGTGTGTGTGTGTGTGTGTGTGTGTGTGTGTGTGTGTGTGTGTGTGACTGCTCTGATGTGTGTGTGTGTGTGTGACTGCTCTGTGTGTGTGTGACTGCTCTGTGTGTGTGTGTGGCTGCTCTGCAGGAGAGGAAGTGGCCAGAGGAGGAGAGAGAACCCGAGGTCATGGGACAAGCCGGCTCGAAACAACCATGTAAGTATCCAGTGAGCTGAGTGTTCGTACAGTTCACTTTGTTGGGTCTGTGCACTGACTCTGTGCACTGACTCTGTGTGTGTGTGTGTGTGTGTGTGTGTGTGTGTGTGTGTGTGTGTGTGTGTGTGTGTGTGTGTGTGTAGACTACTCCCCGTCAGCCGTCTCCTCCTCTTGAGTTCGGCCTGGCGAGCTTCCCTCCCCTCCCTCCTGCAAACACTGCCATGGCAACGGTACCTGCAGCCAACGGCAGTGTCAAGGTAACCGAGTATCTGTGTGTGTGTGCGTTAACAGGTTAACATCAAAACTCTGATCGTGTGTTAGGCGTGACATTAACATGAACACACGTGTTTTGTTCATCAGACTGAAGTCCACAGCAGCAGCAGCTCGTCTGCATCAGAGCCAGCAGAGCCAGCAGAGCCAGCGGAGCCTCAGCCGCTCGTGGAGCAGTGAGTATCTGGATGATGATTTACTTCAGATCAGCTGCTCCTCTGCCTCGCTCTTCAGATGTGTCATACCTGGAAGTTGAGCTGTTTTCCAGTTGTCATGGTGCCGGGCCTTTGGTCAGAGCGCCGTGTGTGTGTGTGTGTGTCTGTGTGTGTGTGTGTGTGTGTGTGTATTGAGTTTGTTCTGTTGGTCTCTGCAGGAATGTGAAGGAGTGTGCAGAGACAAGCAGCGAGGCCAAACCAGCTCAGCCCACACCGGAGCCAGTCACAGTAAGACTCCATGGCAACAGCTTCACCCGCTTCACTTGTTTCAGTCCGTCCTGTAACAGCAGCAGTGTCAGGAAGGAGAGGGTGATGCGAGGGGCTGCAGCCTCCCTGCTAGAGGCCACGAAATCCCAAACACTGGATCTTTAATAATGACGATAATCAGATTTATGTGACACTTCGAATATCGTGTTACTCTGTAAACTCTACGTTGAGGAGAGCGCTCACTGACCTCACTTTGTGCTCTGATTGGCCAGGAGTCCAAGAGGCTGAGCTACGCCGCCATCTGCCAGAGAGCATCGACCAATGAGCCGCTGCCGCCGCTGCCCACTGACAGTACCTCCTCGGGGGCCGAGCACATCCTAACCTACCCGGGCCAAGAGTCCAAACACGCCCTGTTGCCGCGGTGATCGTGTCGGTTTGGAGATAAAGACACATGCAAACTGTTTGTTGTCCAGCTGGTGCCATGAGCTTAAAGTGTCTGATTGTTCTGTCCTAATTCCACAAAGCAGCTGTTACATTTAGACACAGAGGTGTCACCGTGTGGGGGGTTCTGACTGCTGGCTGGTTCCGGAGGTGACGGGCCGGTGTGGGTCTGGGCTCGCTAACCACTCAGGATGTTTAAGCAACTTTTGAGGGTTTTTTTTTTTTATTTAAAGAGAGGAAGCTGGAATACTAAATGTTGATCTGCTGCTTTACGTTTCACGTTTTTATTTCTTGGTTTGTGGTTCAGATCAGTTTCTTGAAGGCCAGGTTCCATTTTGATTTAGTCTTGTTTTGCTGGTGGCGCTGATGTTTGACTCCCCTCACCCTCATCTGTGTTATTCTTTGACCCGCAGAGCCTTGGTCTGTGTGCGCACACGATGTTCTTCATATTAATCCAGTTTGTTTCTGTTTCAGACGCCTGTAACGAACCTTCAACTTGAAAAGCACTGCATGATTTTTTTATTTTAATTTTAATTTTAGAATTTAATTTATGTCATTTTTATTATTTATGTTATCCTGGGAGTGCTTTGTGTGTTTACGCTTCAGTCTCCTCTGTGTGGACAGAGAAGGGTTTCAGTTGATGTCCCTCAGTGTGGCGAGGTCCAATGTTCACATTTCCTGTTCCGGGCTGGTGTGGTGGTTACAAAGAGCCTGAGGAGTCCGACACTCGAAGCGTTTTAAATGTGAGAAGGCTCGTTAGGGAAGGAGCCCGCATGGTTGTGGCACACGTTACTTTGTCTGTACAGATGTACATATTATTGAAATATTAAAGAAGTGCCTTGGAAGTTAACTCGGCCTGCTGTGTGTGCCCTCACATCCAGAAACAACATGTAGCATGATGCTCACACACACACACACACACACACACACACACACACACACACACACACACACACACACACACACACACACACACACACACACACACACACACACGCCTCAGCTGTGGTGCTCTCCTCTCACCAGCAGGTGGCAGACGGGTCACATCAGAACCTGTTAGTCCATTATGAGGCCGGCTGCTTGTTTACAGTGATGATTTGATTCCTGCAAGGCCTAATGAATGTGAGGAATAATACTAATGAAATACTGTGCGTTAGAAGGACAGAACTGATGCTCACTCATGTGTCACTGCCACATTAGGCTTGTTCAATCATACCGGACTTAATTAAAGGCTCTTTGACCTTTAATATGAATCACATTAAGCTGCTGAGGTTCAGTTTCCACGTGCACGTTAAGAAACATCACACTGCAGGAAATCAAAGATGACACTGAGCACAAACTTCAACCACAGGAACCATCCATATGACCAGGTGTTGCATATGATCAGGTGTTATTAATGATCAGGTGTTGTATAAGTTATGAAATGATTCATTTCTTATTTAAAGTTAAATTTAAAGTGTTTTTATTTTTGTTACTTTATATCTACAGTAGCTGTGTGTTTCTACAGACAAACAAACAGGACCCTAAAAGTGTTGGCTGAAAGCTAAAATAAATTCCAGTAAGTGACCTTAAATATGAACCTGTATGAAGACAGACAGACAGACAGACAAGTGGACACACAGACAGAGAGACAGACAGACAGGCAGAAAGAGACAGACAGACAGACAGGTGGACAGACAGGCAGACAGGTGGACACACATACACAGACAGACAGGTGGACACACAGACAGACAGACACACAGGTGGACAGACAGACAGATACACACAGACACACACACACACAGACAGACAGACACACAGACAGATACACACACACAGACAGACAGATACACACAGACACACACACACACAGACAGACAGACACACAGACAGATACACACACAGACGGACACACACACAGACAGATACACACACACACACAGACAGACAGACAGACAGACAGACAGACAGATACACACACAGACACACACACACAGACAGATACACACACAGACAGACAGACAGACAGACAGACAGGTGTTGCTCCAGGTGTCCATGCTCCGTCATGTGCTGTAGGTGTGGTTGCCCCTCGCGCCCCCTGCAGGTGATGGCCGGCAGCGCGCCCTCCCTCCTCCGTGCAGTCACGTGACAGCAGCGTTAGAAGCTGCAAACGGCGCGAGCCTCCTCCTCCTCCTCCTCATCATCATCATCATCACCGCCACCATCACCACCACCACAACCACCGCAACGGCAGCGGACAGAGAGCCGACCTGAGGAGCCCACCGGCGGTCTGCACCGATTCGAGGAGCCGGGCGTCATGGCGGAGCTCCGTTAGGACGACGCAGATTTATTTTTCGCCTCCTTTGTTCTCCCTCGACGCCGTTTTTTACGCGCCTCCGCCGAGGAGGGGCCGCCGAGGAGAAGCAGGAGGAGGCGGCGGCAGCAGCCAGCACTAGCGGCGGCGGCGGAGGAGTCGACCCAGCAGGGAGGTGTTTTCTCCGGTACGAGCCGAATGGCGGACCGTGAGGCGTCGCCGATACCGTTGGAGATCCGAGCCCGGCTGGCGGAGCTGGAGCTGGAGCTGTCAGAGGGTAAGACACAAGCTCCTTCTCCTCCTCCTCCTCCTTTCCCTCGTTATCTCATCACCACCACCTCCATCACCATCCCCATCCACACCGGGAGCCTTCCTTCCTTCTAACGGAATCTGAACCGTTCATTCCTGCGGCCCCCTCCTCCTCCTCCTCCTCCTCCTCCCGCTCCTCCCCATCCAGATGTTTGTCAGCCGGCCTGGTCAGCTCTGTGTAGCCGGGAGAGGGTGCGCGCAGAGCGGGGACACGCTGCGGGTCGGGTCGCTGTCTTTGTCTCTGCGGTGGTGCAAAAAAAACAAAACACCCGACCTCCTCTCTCCTGTTTTCTCCTCCACTCCTGGTTTGCATCCGAAAACCAACCCGGTGTTTGACCTTGAGATGTTGACAGCCTACCTGTGTGTGTGTGTGTGTGTGTGTGTGTGTGTGTGTGTGTGTGTGTGTAATAATAGCATTGCGATGCGTGACAGAGCAGGGCCAGTTTCTCAGCCTCCTCCTGCCTCCTCCTCCTGCCTCCTCTCGGTGTTTTTGGGGCCTGCAGAGCAGCTGAGGATGAGGAAGGATGCTTGGGAATATTTCTCCCCGCCCCTCTCTCTCTCTCTTCCTCTTCCTCTTCCTCTCCATCCATGCACACACACACTCCTTTCCATTGAATCTCAATCTCAGCGATCCACCCTAACCCTCACCCCTAATAGGAGAGGGGCATGTCCTCCTTATATAACGGGAGGAGAGAGGAGGTGCATCTTTTATTCATGCAGGCTGTGTGCGGCCTAAACGAGCCCGGGTGGATGCATGCTGGATGCGAGCCACCCTGTTGCATGAAAATGTGCATTTCTCTGAGCGATGGATGAAGCTCCGTCTCTGCAGCAGCAGCAGATGTGTTGATTCACTGTCAGTCTGTCTGTCACTCGTGTCAGGTCTGCAGAACCTGCAGTGGATGAATAAAAAAAAAAAACAGTCTCTCCTGCAGTGATCCTGAACGCACCGTCTCTGGTTCTCCAGGCGTGATGTAGAATCAATGTTTCCTTATAATTCAGCATTAAAAAAGTGTCCGACAGTCATAAACCTGCAGCTTTTTAATCCCCTAAAAAATCAGCCTGATCGTTCATAAACAGCCTTTTTTTTGTGTCACTGCAGTGACACACACACACACACACACACACACGCACACACACACACACACACACACACACGCACACACACGGTGGCAGCTGCAGGCCCGTCCTAATCCAGGCGAGAGTGTTTATCAGAGCAGAACCTGCTGCTGGCAGATGTTATTAATGATGGAAACGGAGGGAGGAAGTGGAAAACGTCACGCCCCGAACGTCAGACAGCATCCCAACATTCAGGTGTGTGTGTGTGTGTGTGTGTGTGTGTGTGTGTGTGTGTGTGTGTGTGTGTGTGTGTGTGTGTGTGTGTGTGTGTGTGTGTGTGTTTTATTGGTGGATCACAGCGTGATGAAGCCTGACAGGCCTCCTGATAGTGTGATGGACGTGTCAAAGTGTGTCTGTGTGTGTCAGGCACTGGAAAATAGAGGGCGGGAACTGTTGGTCTGTCTGTGTGTGTGTGTGTGTGTGTGTGTGTGGTCATTACAAAATAAGAGCATGACATATCTGACAACAGTCTGAATACATAAAGTTTAGAGCTGCGACAAGTCGACGATTTGCAGATGAATCAGCAACAATTATGATAATCAGTTCATCGTTAAGTTTTCCAGCTTCTCATTCGTCATTATTTGCAGGTTTTCCTCGTCAAACGTCACCTCGAACTTGACATTTCTTGATGTTTTCTAACATTTTATCGACTGTAATCATTTGCAGATTCATCAGCAATAGAAAAAATTCAAAGTTCTTATTTGTTCGTACACACATGAACATAAAATCAAACTCCAGCATCAGCAGGCAGTTTATCCAGCGTACAGACATGTTTACAAAGACCTACAGCAAATCAACATTGTCTCATACGTCCTACCAACAAAAAACATCGTCCCAGACAAAACTTTACATTTATCTGGCACTTCTGTTTGGTCTTGGTGATACAGGTACTGCCACGCCCGGCTGTGCACTCACAATCTGACATTTCCAACAGTTTAGAAGGAGTGAAATCATTTTATTTCCCCTTTCGCCTCCCCTAAATAAAATGTTTAACTAATCCTCCTCGCTCAAAACAAGGTAGGTTTTTTAATTCCTCTCAATGAATCCTCGCTCTGTCGTGATGGTGACAGTTTCTCTGAATAAATTGTCACTTTAATGAGTTTATTGGAGTTCAAACAAACCTGCAGAAATCCATTAGAAAAGCAGCAAATTGACACGTGTGAGAAACTTGATAAGTAACTGGAGTGGCGATCGTCAAGTGGTCGGACCGTCAAAGAGAGGAGCTTCTTCCTCTGGCTCCTCCAGGATTAACAAAGTTTTCAATCCTCAAAGACGTCGGCGGCCGTCTGAGCCGACGGAGCCGCCGCTCTTACTGAAATTCAAAGTAACGAAACCTCAGGCAACAATTTCCCGTCAGGTTTGAAGGGATGAAACTCTGAGGAGACGAAACCGACGCTCCACCTGTTTATTGGATAAACTCGGCAATCAAGCCGAGCTCGGGCAGATAAGCCTCTCTCCAGCTTCCCCTCGCTCAGTGTCGCCCAAATCGCATTATCTCTCGCCGCGTTACCGTGACCTCTAGGCGTTAAGGCGAGCGGGTGCAGGACGTCCCTCTGTGGAGGTGTCTGACAAACTCTAGAGATGTCCAGCAGACCACAGAGTGACTGTTAAAAGCCTGATGGTGATGGTGTGTTTAAATATCCTCGTGCATTGTTTTGCAAGAAAGCAGCAGGAGCTGTGTGTGTGTGTGTGAGTTAAATATTAAACTATCTGACCGGGAGAAACAAATCAACAAAATGCAGCTCGGGTATGAAACTTGACGGCACATTTCACATCATGTCATCATTGTTTTTTTAATCTGTATTCACTGGAGGTGATTGCGGTTTTGTTCTCTCCCCAAAATTCCTGCAATAAAAATGCAAAATGCAGTGTTGCAGTTTACCGCCTGTCACCCTCCGTTAACACTGAGTTATGAGTTTTTTCAAATTTTTGCATACATGTTAACGGTAAACGAGCATCTGCGGCCTGAAGCAGAACGTTTCGGGTCAGTGTATCTGCAAGGAAAGTCTTTACTAGGGGATGTTCACGAATAATCTATGATTAATTATCCAGTGTTGTGCAGGGAGGTTGATTCGTCTTAATGAATAAAATAAACTGCCGTGAACGGAGCTTTAGTACGTGTTTTTTTTTTTTTTTTTTTGCAAACACAGTGTCTGAGGTATGTGGTCATGGTGGCGGTACAGGAGCCACCGCGGAGTCAAACGGGAGATTTGTTTTCGTTGCTGTTCTTCTAAGCAGTTTAGCGCTCAGTAGATCCGTGGATTTATTTAAAGTTAAGTCGATGTTTTAAATTCAGCATCTGTCCTGATTAGTCGACCTTCTGAAGGTTGCAACATCGATGGATTTAATCCTGGAAAGTAATGACAGTGATTGTTTTATTCAGTGATTAATCAGCTTCATCATCTGAAGATGTCGAATTGGACCTGACTCAGTTGCAGACCTGCTTGAGGACGTCCATTGAGAATTAGTTGGGTCAAGCAGCTGGAAGTCGGACTGATCTTTGGGGAGTGGTTAAGATAATGATGTAACTCTTAGACAACACAAGCAACCAGAGTTTTTAAAGCCCTAAAATCAGGCCTGATTCTGCCCGTCTACGGATCTGGAGAGAGTTTGAATGCTGTGCTGGTGCAGCTGTGCCTCAATAAAACACCATAATATCTATTTACAGTCACAGTGTTTACATTACGGACACGTTTGGGATCTGTATGGAGGTTCGATGGTCAATGACGTGGACTAAATTTAACAGAACAAAAGCCGTGATGATGATGATGATGATGATGATGTTCTCCCGGTTTAAACTCCGAGGCGAGTTGAGCGTCGGCTCAGCGAGGGGTGCGTTGGCGTGTTATCAGAATAGAGCAGTTGTCAGTCATTTGTCGGAGATGACGCCTGTTGAGCTTCATCACACCACAATGAGGAGAAGTAAAACCGTAGGCCGGATCTGTGGGTGTGTTGCGTAACGCGACTGTTATGGGGATTTTAAAAGACTTCGATAATTATTATGATTATTATAAACTTTCATCAGGGCTCCTGAGCTACGCTGACTCTGCTTCACCTGATCCAATGACACATTTTACACATGGATGATGGATGTATTGATTCTCCTTCATTCGTTATTGATTATTGATCAGTTTGGGAAAACAGTGGGTTGAACCGAAGCAGCAGTCGTCCTCGGAAATGGATGCAATGACAGAGTATTATACAGTAACAGCGTTTGTTGCCTGTGGGACATAAATAATATTATAATGTTGGATTATCACCATCTGTAAGCTCAGTTGGGGAAGCAGCGGCGTTCCATCAAACACATGGACCACGTAAACTTTGGTCCGCTTCTTCGTCTCCGCCGTGACTCCTTCTCGTTTGTGGGATGAGCAACGTGCCTCCATCGATCCAAGGAGCCGATAACCTTGGAGGTTTCACATATGTTAAAATAATAAAGCGTTATTGTTAGCTATTGTTTCCTTCAGTTGCAGATTTCTGATATCGTTGGAAATTCATAATATATACAAACAATCTGACAGGTCAGACGGCCAATTAGAGACGAGATCTAACAGGTAAATGTCAGGAATGTGCAGGTCAAGTCAAGTTGTTAGACAAATATTCAAACGTTGTGTTAATTTGCACATTAACGTCTGATCGACCTGAACCTCGAACTCATCAGCTCCACAGCCGCGCTGCTGTTTTCATTCACATCTCAAAGTGTGTTTGAAGAGAATCCTGCAGCTGGGAAACAGTTTGCCTGTTTGTTTGTCGACAGCTTAACCTCATAATTAGTTCAAAGTGGGGACTGGGAGAGGCGTCACTAGTGCCGAGTCTAATTCTGATAATTGACGAACCGTTGGTGTCGTTTATCGAGTGAAGACGCCAAACGCCAGACGCCTCACGGAGCAGGGAGCGACATCAGATCACTCCCAGTACTGATTGATTGATGAACTGTTTACTCTATAATGTGTCAAAAATAGGAATGTAACGATGCATCGTGACTAGGGATGTAACAATGCATCGTGACATGAACAAAAATCGGTACAAATGTGTGACGACTCGCATCGGTTGACAGAAAAAATGAATCGTGATTCTTGTTGAATGGGAACCCGCACAGCGCGTGCTCTCACTGGTCAAACAGGCTTCCCGGCGCGTTGCGTGAGCGTGGCGTGTTTGGTCCGTCCTGCACGCGACTTTAAACCCACCGGGAGTGTTTCAGGAGCGAGCGCTTAGCCCGCCAGACTTTGTTTACCTGCTCAGATTTGGACATTTTCCCGGTGTATGTTCTTTTAAACATGCTTCTACATCTGTAAATATGTTACGTAGTTAGTTAGTTTCACTTTTGTCTGTTTTTACGACCGGCAGTTTGCACGGGGTATTTTATTTTGAAAATCCACCGGGTTCTCTTTGCTTTTTCTGTGTCTGGCATTCTCCCGCTCGAGGTGCTCTGTGGAAATTGACGCGTGCTGCTCGCAAGTTTTAATGTTTTTATTTTATTATGTACAAAAAATGGGTCATATTAGACCCAGAATAGTTTGTAAGGGTTAATGAGTAGTGAAATGTTGGGGTAAATTTTGTATGTACTTAAGTTCCCAACTTCATTGTGAGATTAATTTAAAGTTTTAGTTAATAAAATGATCAAATTAATTCAGTTGCTCTCATCATCTGTCTTTTTTTGCACGGGGAAAAATGTGGCTAGTGGAGATTCTGACTTTTTATAAGACAACACAAACTGTTTGAGGGTTTCTTTAAAGAAAGATTTTTTTCCTACAAATAAAAAGATAATTTTATTTGGTCATAATTTGTCTGTAGCTCATTTTGATTTTAAAAAATTGTGAAAAAAACGTAGCGTGAACGAATCGAGTCGTGAGTTGAGTGTATCGTTACATCCCTAATCAAATATAATGACAAATACACGTCGCAAGTTATCAGAACGTCTTATTAAGATTCAGAGAACAAGCGTAGCCGCTTTGACCAGCAGATCTTTAGCTGACATGTATGGACCTTTTTAAAGATCATTTCTATACAATTAAATATAGATTTTTATATTTAGTTCTATATATTCTGATAATCGCACCGGTGTCGGATTTAGTGACATCTCGTGGTGAAGCTGCAGTCCAGAAGGCTGCGTTACAGTTTTTTCTCCATCTCTCAAAACAACACGGACAAACCTCCAAACCACTTGGCGACTGTTCACAGCAGAGCTGTATTTCTCATTGATTTCATCACATTGCAAATGTCTTAGTTCATCTTTGCAAAATGATTAAGTCCAGTTAGCCTGAAGAGAATAGATGATCCTGTTGATCTGAACGGATTGATTCTCAGTCTGATGAATGCCACATACTGTATTTATTTACAGCACTTTTTTGCTTTATACATTTTCTTTTTGCTCGGATGTGGAGGTTGCTTTAGCGTGAGTGCAATGTGTGACGTCAAACCTCAGAGGCTGCTCTGTGTTCTGTTAGCTCGACAAACAAACGAGTCCAGTAACCACTGTGGATGAAGGACTGGGCTGAGACTGAGAGACGATGCGTTTTGGAGGTACTGACTACTTATATGAGAAAGAAGTGCACGCTGAGCTCTGGTGCTGAACTCTGAGACCGCTTTGCCGAATGATCTGAGTTTCGAGACATGAGCCAAACCAGTGGAGAAAAACTGTAAGGGACGGTATTTAGTTTGTCCATTCTGGGCTCCTGTAGAAACATGAAGCTCATGAAGGTAGCAAACACACAATCAGGTGATTATTCTGCCTGTAAATCATCCTGAATCTTAAACAGACCTTTACGTAATCCCTAAAGCACAAAAAAGGCAGAATATTTTCTGTTTTTAGCCTCTGAAATATGAAGATTTGAATATTTTTGAGTTTTGGACTACTTGCCGGTCGACACTGAGAATCTAGGATCGGGATAATTGGGAGGTTGAACAATAACTGCAGATAATTAGGCCTGGAGCGGTATGTTAATTGAAAAAGTAAGTGCAAGGCTCTGCCGTGCGGTGTCGGACAATCCACAGTCCACACGGGTCCCTGCATGTGAGTATGACAGCCCAAGGTCCCAACGCATGACGCATGCTTCAGTCCTGTGTGTGTGTGTGTGTGTGTGTGTGTGTGTGTGTGTGTGTGTGTGTGTGTGTGTGTGTGTGTGTGTGTGTGTGTGTGTGTGTGTGTGTGTGTGTGTGTGTGTGTGTGTGTGTGTGTGTGTGTGTGTGTGTGCCTGCTGGAGGTAGATTTGGTTACCATGGTGGCTTTGTGGGTGGACTGTCTGTTTATGATGATGTGATAAAGGAGAAAGAGGGAGCCATCAAATAAAAAGCATCTATCTATCTATCTATCTATCTATCTATCTATCTATCTATCTATCTATCTATCTATCTATCTATCTATCTATCTATCTATCTATCTATCTATCTATCTATCTATCTATCTATCTATCTATCTATCTATCTATCTATCTATCTAATCAGCCATTTGATTCAGTCTACTGTAAATGTCAAGTTTTAATCTCAGACGTCTCGATAAAGGAATGAGGAGACAGAAAAAGGACCAGACGAGACAAGATCGGGGGTTGCACGTCATTCCGGGGGAAAATTCAGAAGTTAGAGAGCCAGAATCGACAGCGCCGGTTGCCAGGTTACCACTGGCACCTATTTAGTTGTACATGTAAAAATATGGACAGCAGTATAATATAAATATAATATACTGTACGTCGCATTAGTGGTTTAAACATTGCTGGGACAGTTTCGGCAACCAAAAAATGTTGCCCACCTGTTTGCCAACCTGGCAACCACTTTTAAAAGTCCCATTATTAAAAACTTACATGTTGTATATTGTGATTTACAGTCGGCGAGCACAGAGCGAAAATGTCAGCTTAAATATTCTCTGATGAAGTTTGCTGTCGCAGACTGTGCATAGTTACATGAGTGCACATGAGAGATCTCATATCAGCTATTAAAACAAAACCAGCCGTGTGTAGACATGCTGTGGAGGAAAAGTGTTTTCTACAGGCGACTAGTGGTGGGCGGATCGATCCAAATAACGATAGTATCGATACCAAGTCGGTATCGGATCGATGCAAGACTGGTGAGTTCGATTCTTTACTTTAAGTTCTGCTGTGTCAGCACAGAGCAGGCACACTTTGCGCTCCCTCCACTCTATTGTGTTTAGATGTTGCGCCGTCACGTCACGTGAACTAGTATCGATACCAAGTCGGTATCAGTATCAGATTGA
This sequence comes from Collichthys lucidus, assembly GCA_004119915.2. NCBI lineage: Eukaryota > Metazoa > Chordata > Actinopteri > Sciaenidae > Collichthys > Collichthys lucidus. Next base: position 4,246,681 of record CM014096.1, on the reverse strand, counting down.
TGCTAGCCTGGTGAGATCGATTCTTTACTTTAAGTTCCGCTCTTGTTTGCAATGCTGCGGTTTCGCCACCGAGGAAACAGCCAGATTGTCAGATTTGCCGATCCTGTTTCAGCACAGAGCAGGCACACTTTGCGCTCCCTCCACCTTCTTGTGTTTGGATGTTGTGCCGTCACGTCGCGTGAACTAGTTTCGATATCAAGTCGGTATCAGTATTGGATCGATGCTAGCCTGGTGAGTTAAATTCTTTACTTTAAGTTCCTCTCTTGTTTGCAATGCTGTGGTTTGGGCAGGTCCCTCCACCCTCTCTGTGTTTAGATGTTGTGCCGTCACGTGGAGGACGTTGTTGTTTTTGTTGTTGAGATTTTTTATTTAATTTTTGTATTATAGTTTCTCAACAGAAACTAGTTTGCTTTAATTTGTTTACTGGTTTGCAAGCACTTTTTATTTCATGATAAAGTGTTTTCTATTTAATAATAAACTTTGTCCTAATTCTGTCCTGGGTTTGAACTATTTAATAATAAAAAAGGAAACATCACAAAACTTTTACGCTTAAAAAATTAATCGAGATTTAGTAATTCAATGACGCATCCACCTTATTTATTGATCAGTATCAGTATCAGCAATACTGGCCTGTATTTACTATCGGATCAATACCAAAATATGCAGCATGGCACAGCACTACAGACGATATCTGAGGTTTGAACCTGTTAAAATGAGTTTTCAGAGTTTCTTCTCGTCGTCTGAAAAGCTCGCAGACCTTTCAGCTCACACGTTCTCAGCGGGCAGGAAAAACTCCAACCTGCAGCCGGCCGACATCGATTCTCTCTCAGCTGTGTGCCGTTAAAACAGCCGAGTGTCAGAGCGCGGGGAGGAGGAGGAGGAGGAGGAGGAGAGGGAGCGAGGAGCGAGGAAGAAAGTAATTAGGCTGCCAATACTGACTGGTATGACACACACACACACACACACACACACACACACACACACACACACCCTGGCAGGTATCATTAGCCCACTTCTCACATCTGACGCTCCAAATCCAAGATGGCCGTCTCAGCGCCTCCTCCTCCTCCTCTTCCTTCTTCTTCTTCTTCGGGAGAACCGTTGCTAGGCAACTCCCTCCCTGCTCTGCTGCGCTGCAAGTGGAAGATGGCGTCTCCCTGTGGACCGTGCGTATGTATATGTGTGTGTGTGTGTGAGAGAGAAAGAGAGGAAGAAGCAGGAATGTTGTTATGCTGCGGTTGATCTGAGGAAAGGCCTCAGATATTACACACACACACACACACACACACACACACACACACACACACACACACACACACACACACTCTCAGCAGAACAGATGAGCAGATTGGACCCAGATGTTCTGGCCGTCCTCCACGGTCAGATTGTGAAATGCAGACTGTTGTTGTTCCTCATCTGCTGCTCTATTTTCTAAAACATCTATCTGTCTATCTATCTATCTATCTATCTATCTATCTATCTATCTATCTATCTATCTATCTATCTATCTATCTATCTATCTATCTATCTATCTATCTATCTATCTATCTATCTATCTATCTATCTATCTATCTATCTATCGTCTTTCTGTTTGTTGCGTCAGACGTTTGCAACCTTCCATTTCGTACGTTTCTCGTCTTGCAGAATTGAACAGAGCGTGCTGTGTGCAGCTCGGCGTGAACTTGATTTGTAGTCCGGGAGTCCAGGAGCGAGTGTGTTGTTCATACCGAGCCGGTCCAAAGATGATCCACCTCTCTGAGGAATGGCTCCTTTTTGGAAACCGGATCTCGACAATCGCAGCCGGCTGTCAATATTTTGTTTGCGTGCGTGGATTCATGAACACGAAAACACTTTTTCAGGTGAAGCAGAGCGCCAACGACGACAAATAAAACTTCAAGGTCTTTAAGAGAAGCTCATATTTTTTCTTCCATGATAGATGTTTGTGCAGTCAGTCACCAGGTAAGCCTTTTGAAAAGACCAAAAAACAATCAATTAATCCTCCTGTCGAGCACTGTGTGCGTTTCAAAGCCTGATGGATCTTCTTCCTCGGCGCCGTCGAGCTCCATTGTTGTCCAAAGAAAAACTATTAAAAAACGCGTCAATGAGCCGCTCTGTGAATTCATTCACCGCAGGAAATAGTCCCCAACAAATATGCTCTTTCCTCCTGTGAGTGATCAGCTGTTTTAGCCTCTTTTCAAACTCATTCATACCTGACTATGCCATTCTGTGGCAATCAAAACAAGAATCAATAATTAGACTTTTAACAGCGTTTAATGGGGACAAACAAGGAGGTATTAGCTCACATTAGCCCTGCTGCGAGGACCCTCGGGTGCTGTGATTGGCAGGTGGTGGATGTGAAGGAGGGGAGGGCATCAATGGTTGCCTAGGCAGCAAAACCCCCCCTTTAGGGATTGTAAAGAGCTTCTCCATGGCCGCCCCTCCACCCCGACCTCCGTCTGTCCGTCCAGCACTGCTGCTGTTGTTTTAAAAGTCAGATCTAACTTCTGCTGATGGTTGATGCTGGGATTGGCTGAGCTGCATCCCATCACCTCCCTGAGTTCTCACATGAATGCCACAGGACGTGGCTGAAGGAGGAATAATAAATAACGCCTCAACGTGGACACGGTTGTCAGATTGGTTCGTGGGTTGGATTTGACCTTTGTCTCCTTTGGGACGTGACACCACAACCGGCTCCCTCCATTGGTTCCAATCTTTTGCAGCACGTTGAACCTCGCTCCACATTGGATCCATCAGAGTTCTCCTCTGGGTTGTTTTTGGTCTTCAAGTTTCATCTTCTGTGACGGGAAATTACAATTCTGCTGAGGCAGATGTGTCCAGTTAACCTTCCATTCGAATTGATGTTGAAGGTTTCGCTGCTCTGACTGGTTGTAGGTCTTGTTTTGTTGCTTTGACTGGTTTTAAGTCACGTTTCATTGCTCCAATTAGTTGTAGGTCAGGTTTTCTTGCTCTTACTGGTTGTAGGCAACGTTTGGTTGCTTTGACTAGTTGTAGGTCCTGTTTTCTTGCTCTTACTGGTTGTAGGCAACGTTTGGTTGCTTTGACTAGTTGTAGGTCTTGTTTGGTTGCTTTGACTAGTTGTAGGTCTTGTTTGGTTGCTTTGACTAGTTGTAGGTCTTGTTTGGTTGCTTTGACTAGTTGTAGGTCTTGTTTTATTGCTTTGACTAGTTGTAGGTCTTGTTTGGTTGCTTTGACTAGTTGTAGGTCTTGTTTCATTGCTTTGACTAGTTGTAGGTCTTGTTTGGTTGCTTTGACTAGTTGTAGGTCTTGTTTTATTGCTTTGACTAGTTGTAGGTCTTGTTTCATTGCTTTGACTAGTTGTAGGTCTTGTTTCATTGCTTTGACTAGTTGTAGGTCTTGTTTCATTGCTTTGACTAGTTGTAGGTCTTGTTTGGTTGCTTTGATTAGTTATAGGTCTTGTTTGGTTGCTTTGATTAGTTATAGGTCTTGTTTGGTTGCTTTGACTAGTTATAGGTCTTGTTTGGTTGCTTTGACTAGTTATAGGTCTTGTTTGGTTGCTTTGACTAGTTGTAGGTCTTGTTTCATTGCTTTGACTAGTTGTAGGTCTTGTTTCATTGCTTTGACTAGTTGTAGGTCTTGTTTGGTTGCTTTGATTAGTTATAGGTCTTGTTTGGTTGCTTTTATTAGTTATAGGTCTTGTTTGGTTGCTTTGACTAGTTATAGGTCTTGTTTTGTTGCTTTGACTGGTTGTAGGTCTTGTTTCATTGCTTTGACTAGTTGTAGGTCTTGTTTGGTTGCTTTGACTAGTTGTAGGTCTTGTTTCATTGCTTTGACTAGTTGTAGGTCTTGTTTGGTTGCTTTGACTAGTTGTAGGTCTTGTTTGGTTGCTTTGACTAGTTGTAGGTCTTGTTTGGTTGCTTTGACTAGTTGTAGGTCTTGTTTGGTTGCTTTGACTGGTTGTAGGTCTTGTTTGGTTGCTTTGACTAGTTGTAGGTCTTGTTTGGTTGCTTTGATTAGTTATAGGTCTTGTTTGGTTGCTTTGATTAGTTATAGGTCTTGTTTGGTTGCTTTGACTAGTTATAGGTCTTGTTTGGTTGCTTTGACTAGTTATAGGTCTTGTTTCATTGCTTTGACTAGTTATAGGTCTTGTTTCATTGCTTTGACTAGTTGTAGGTCTTGTTTCATTGCTTTGACTAGTTGTAGGTCTTGTTTGGTTGCTTTGACTAGTTGTAGGTCTTGTTTCATTGCTTTGACTAGTTGTAGGTCTTGTTTGGTTGCTTTGATTAGTTATAGGTCTTGTTTGGTTGCTTTGATTAGTTATAGGTCTTGTTTGGTTGCTTTGACTAGTTATAGGTCTTGTTTGGTTGCTTTGACTAGTTATAGGTCTTGTTTCGTTGCTTTGACTAGTTGTAGGTCTTGTTTCGTTGCTTTGACTAGTTGTAGGTCTTGTTTGGTTGCTTTGACTAGTTGTAGGTCTTGTTTGGTTGCTTTGACTGGTTGTAGGTCTTGTTTCGTTGCTTTGACTAGTTGTAGGTCTTGTTTCGTTGCTTTGACTAGTTGTAGGTCTTGTTTGGTTGCTTTGACTGGTTGTAGGTCTTGTTTCGTTGCTTTGACTAGTTGTAGGTCTTGTTTCATTGCTTTGACTAGTTGTAGGTCTTGTTTCATTGCTTTGACTGGTTTTGAGTCACATTTCATTGCTCCAATTAGTTGCAGGTCAGGTTTTGTTGCTCTGGCTAGTTGTAGGACACATTTCGTTGCTTTAACTCGTTGTAGGCAACATTTCATTGCTTTTACTAGTTGTAGGTCTTGTTTCGTTGTATGTTTTGTTTCATTGCTTTTACTAGTTGTAGGTCTTGTTTCGTTGTATGTTTTGTTTCATTGCTTTGACTAGTTGTAGGTCAGGTTTTGTTGCTCTGACTTGTTGTAGGCAATGTTGCATTGCTCTGACTTGTTGTAGGTCTCATTTGGTTGCTCTGATTTGAAGTCCGAGGGTCTATCTAACCATGTCGAGGCATTTTGATCCACACGAGTTGAAAACTTGGAAATCAAAACGAACCGAGAGCGTCCAGGCTGATTTGCATTTGTGAAATCGACAACAAAGACAGAAGACAAAGTAAAACTGTGTTGAGAACATGGAGGTTGGTGGTAAACACTCACTCACAGAGCAATTTGGGGTTCAGTATCTAAACAAAGGTTGCTTCATCTGGGCTTGGGAAGCCTGGACCCTCTGATTACTTGGCACATTACTTGTGTTTAAGAGTCGTTTTGGCTTCATATTTTTGAAAGCAGAAGAAATGTGCTGTGACGACATTAGAATAACGAACAAACAAACTGACCTTGAGAGGCTGTGTCCGTGGAAACAGCCGCTGGTGCTGAAACCGAACACTCTGCTTTTTCCTTTCTATCTTCATCTTCACATTATTCATCACACCATTTGTTTCTCATCGTTATGTTCTGCATTTTATTTTTATTTCATTTTCTTTAATTAACAGTCCAGACAGAGACGTTAAAAGACTGTGAGAGACAGAAGAGGCTGGTGAGACCAGATTCAAACTTACCGAGGGCGCTCTGCACGGTGTTCGTCCAACACGGCTCCGGCACCGCCCCCAAACAAACATGTGTTTTTATCGAAATTATCTAATAAAGCCCACACCGCCGTCGCTGGCTCTCTCACTCTCTATCTATCTCTTATTTGTTTGCAGGGGACATCACTCAGAAGGGTTATGAGAAGAAGAGGCACAAGCTGATCAGGGCATATGTTCCACATGCTGGAGGTAATTTAGCAACCTCTGACCTCCCGCACACACTCTCCTCCTCCTCCTCCTCCTTCTCCTCCTCCTCCCCTCGGATAAAATATTCCCATATCACCACGAGTATATCGATCCGGTATCATGACAAATACAGTTGCGATGATACTCCCACTCCTATCGATTCAGTCTTCAGCCGCCAACGCTGCCGCCATTAGTGAATGTAGGTTAAGACTCCCTAGAGCTCAGCTTGGGCCTTCTCCTCTGAATCTGAATCTGAATCTGAACGCACACACACACACACACACACACACACACACACACACACACACACACACACACACACACGCCGAGCCCCCACAGGCCTCACTGTACCTAAAACACACACTCATCCATCACACAACCTGCTTATTCTTCATCATTTATCACAGGGACGTAGCTTTATGGGTCACAAAATACTAAAGGGGTATTACAGTATGTCCTGAAGCAGCAACAACACACCGACACCGTTATTATAATTTATTTTATTTTATGTTACTTTTTCAATTATTTTGCTTTATGAAGTCAGAAAAATCTGATTTTTCTGCCGAGTCATCTCCATGTTTGTTTTTTCCTTTTTTTTCCCGCACTGTATTTATCGCTTTTGTGAAACGTGTACGTGCATATGTGTGTCTGTGTGTGTGTGTCTGTGTGTGTATATATGTGTGTGTGTCTGTTCGACTGCTTGTCTGCTTGCCTCTCTAGGTATGGAAGGGCCCATGTCTCACCGGGCCCCGCTCGGGCCTCCCTCTGCAGCCCGTTTCCACCGGCGGCGAACCTCCGGCACCAGAGACGAACGCTACCGCTCAGGTACTGAAAAACATGAGCGCCACATTCACACATGGAGACGCTTCATTGATACCAGCTTCCTAATCAGTATTGCTGTCAAGTTCTCTTCAGCACAAAAACACTAGATCCTACACTTCCCATCATGCAAATTTCTGCTTTGTAGGCAAAATCATTCAAACTTCATCTCCCGGTGTTTGATGTTGTGTCCTCTCACAGCCTGAGAGCTGCTCCTGTTGACTCGTGTTCACATTAAAGCGCTGGAGTGTCTCCGGTTTGCTGATTAGAGTCCGACTGATGTATCAGCTGGATGATTTTAACGTCCTTTTTGCAGATATATCGTTCTTTGTTTTGTCTAATGTCATAGGGAGCAAGTCAGTTTATTGTCACGTGATTAGCTCCCAGCACTACATCCAGAGGTTTAACTCCAGTCTGCACAGAAACACACAAACTGATTCAAACTCTTAATTTAATTTAACAATTAATTTTCCCTCTCCCTCCGTCAGACGTCCACACCGAGGCGGTGCAGGCCGTGTTGGCGCGACACGTGGAGAGGAAGGTGGCCGTGCCGATGCCGTCCAAGAGACGTTCCCTGGTTGTGCAGACCTCCATGGATGCATACACGCCTCCAGGTGACGAGACACACACACACACACACACACACACTGGTTATCTCAGCTGAACTGGGTCGCATTAAACCTAAAATGTGACCCCAGAGAGGCTGCCCCGTGTGCTCAGACAGGATTATGTTGTAATGCTGTGTCTCTGCTTCTCAGACGACAGAAAAACTGTCTCTCATTTCACCAGAAAAATGCAAACGTGCACATTTCCCCGAGACCGACAGTAAAAAACAAACCACAGGCGGCTCTAATAGCGGCCTGCCGTTTAAAAAAATACAGAATATTATCTGTGTTTTAAATGTTTCGCACTCTCTGAAACCTCGGGACGGCGACGGTGAAGCCGACCTTTCGAACGTGAGCTCTTCAGATTGAACATAATCAGAGTTGATAACATAATTTGGGTGTTGATTGATTTTTAATGAAGTAATTTGCTCTTTAACCTTTGTGAGAATTCGTAAGTGGACCCGACGTTTGAAGTGTGACGACACAAACCGCTTCACAAAGTCGACGTTCACTCTCCAGATCATTGACTCTTATTTAAAGAATTAAATTCAGTCCTTGACGTGCGCCTGGAGCCAGTTTGAACTAAATTGGTTCCTGTGGTTGTTACCTACCTGAGCTGACTAATTATTGACATTTCGGAGGCGCCGCCTGCTCTGACACTGCTCTGGAAGTCAGTCATGTTGGCCTAAGTATTTTTACATGGTCAAAAGTATGTGGACAGCCACATTAGATAGCTGATCCATCCTAAACTGAGCTCGTTAAGATTCATTTTGGATCATGGCTGCAGGGATTTGATCCTGGTCGTAAGAATGGATGCTTGACGTGTTTCTGAAGAGTCGTTGTGAAGCCTCCTCCTCAGTCTAATAAACAGATAAGATTCTTTAACCTGAAAAGGTGAGTTGTATATAAATTCACCCTCAGCACAGTTGTTATAAACGGGGAAATTAGCTACAGAGACCAAAACTGTTTTATTTAAACCCAAGAGCAGTAGGGCTGCCACGATTAATCGATTAGTCACGATTATGTCGACGAACAAAATCGTCGACAACTAAGTCGACGCATAGTTTTTTTTGTTTGTTGTTTTTTTTTACTTTGCTTTTCTCTCGAAACTGCGGCTGCAGCTTCTGTGAATCCCCGTGAGTAAGTCATGCAATTTTAACCTATCACCGCGATTTTTCCGCAACTTCCGTGCAGTCTGCCCGGGGGATTCTACTCGGCAGGGCAGGGACGGTCGCACAGTGCGGGAGGATCCCCTCATGGGACCTCTCCCCAGCGCTGGCTGGCCTCCGCTGGGCACATTTCTTTCGCGGCAGCTCTGGGTCGGCATGGAAAGACTCTGGGGCGAAGGTGGCTCACGGCTCCGTCCGTGAGTTTTACAGCGCCCGGCCACCTGCCCCTCTCCGAGACAGTCAATTTACGTATGATCCGATTAGTCGACTAATCATAAAAATAATCTGTGATTAGTCGACTATCAAAATAATCGTTTGTGGAGGCCCTAAAGAGCAGTCAGTGAGTCGGTTGGTCTCAGCTCAAAGGTGTTGGATGTGCAGGCCAGTCAAGGTCGTCCACGCCAAACTTCTTCTTCTTCTTCTTCATGGAGCTGACTTTGTTTGCTCACTGACTTTTTTTAAAGGCACATTTATTTATTTTATATTGTTGATTGTAAAGCGCCAAAAATCTTTATTCATATCAGCTTAAATAATCGCTTGCTTGCTCCGAGTTACATGAGAAGATGGATGCCGCTTTAATCTGAAGCTAGAGCAGCTTAGCTTAGCATTAAGACTGCAGTGGGGTGGCTGGTTTAAAGGACGGATCCATCTTCTCATGAAACTCTCTGCAAGAATGTTCCTTGCACGTTGAATGAAGGTTTGTTTATTCTATCTGGTCCTGATGTTGTGTGTGATGTTAATAACGGCGGTCACTGACTCTCACCAGGCCTGTCCCCCCTGTGCTCAGACTCGTCGTCGGGCTCAGAGGAGGAGGCGGGGCCGGGCGACGACATGTCGGGCATGGAGCACTGGATGAGCCGCCCGTCCCAGTTAGGCCCCGTCCACCTGGGCTCCACCTCCTCCTCGTCCTCGTCCACGCAGAGCGGAGGCAGCGGCAACGCCGGGCGGCTTGCCGACTCGCTGGCGCACACGCACATCTCGCACCTGGCGCACACGCACCTGGCGCACACGCACATGGGCCAGTCGCACCACCAGCAGAGCCACCTGTCGCAGTCGCACCACGGTAAGGCGTCGCCGAATGTTGATTTCATGCAACATACTGTTATTTACTGTCGTCTCACCTGTTATAACACACCTGAGCTGTATGTGTGCAGGTATCGGCCACCTGTCCCTGAAGAGGAAGGGAGCCCTGACTGTTGCAGAGAACGGAGGATCTCTGCGGCGATCCTGCGAGTTTGGATCGGACATGCTGTGGCCACCGCCGCTGGAGTCAGACGGTACGTCCGACACACGAACACTCACCGAGGTGTTACATCTGGCACAAGAGGCGCGTCAGAGTCACCTTTGGCTGAGTTAGAACGAGCCGTGTATATCCACGGATGCTGCAGCAGGGTGGCAAAATCCTGGGAATTTTTAAAGTTGGAAACTTTCCATGGGAATTTATGAGAATAATCTTACATAAATCTTGACTAAAACAACCAGATTTTCTCTTGAATATCTGCTCTTCCTCAGTCATGTGCACATAGCACACTGCTTACTGCAGGTCTACTGAGGCCACGCCCCCTCTACCTGCACAGGTGATCTCTGTACCTGGACCACACTTTAGAGCCCAGAGCACACAGAGACTGTTGAAGACACACAGAGATGCAGTTTGTTTAAATATCACACAATTTACAGTTAATTCACATTCATTTCCATAAATTATTATAATTCCCATGGTTTCAGATTTGGAATATTTCCAAAATTCCCATTGGAAGTGGAGCTGGGGAATTTACCCACATCTCTGGGGCAGTTGGACTTGTTGTAGATTCAGTCCTGGATGAACCTTCACCGAATTCTTCCCATGGAAAGTTTATGTAAATTTATTTAAAGTGCTCCATGGCAGCCTCAGACAAACTGAACGCTGGCTTTTCGATACAGCCTTAAGTTTCTCGTCACGTGTTCGATCGCGTGTCACAGAGAGAGGCACGAACGAGCGCTACACTTGTTAAAAGCTTCTGATGATAACACGATTTGCTTTGCCGTTTATTTCTGGACGTTTGTTGAGGAAATAATTCACCTCATCCTGTCAGGCCAGACCTCGTTCACTCCCGCGTGTGACCCACATTAACAGAGGAAACAAACTGAGCATCGCGGCGTGTTTAATTGTCCATAAGAGCAATTAAACACTTGACAAAGAGCTCAGTGATAAATATGAACAATGAGTCACCGCTGGCTGTGTGTCTGCGTTTTCGTCTGTCTCCCCCTCTCTGCTCTCCCTCCATCTGTCTGCCTCACACCCCGTCTCCCCCCGCAGAGAATCACTCGGCCCCCCCGGACGTGACGGGCTACTCGTCAGACTCGTCCCACTCCCACACCGAGCGTCACCACATGGCCAACATGGGAACCATCGCCAGGAACACGCAGAAGTACGGCAACGCCGAGCGCATGGAGACGGGCGACGGTAAGAGTCATCTCTGCAAAAAAAGCGCCGTCACGCCTTTTAGCCCGCTCCAAGCCGGAGACGGTCGGGACAAAAATAGAAAGTCCTTAATCAGGAGGTGAGCTCGAATTGGACCACCGCCTTAGAGAACTGACCAATTACACTGTCTGTTCATGTCACTCCCCTGGATGAACAGATTGGACTTTTCTTTTTCTTTTATTATCCTTTCATTGTGTTTCTTTTTCAGCATGCTCCACACTCACGCAGATAGAACCCAGCGTTTCTTACTCAGTCCTGACCGAACTAGCCGTAACACATAATGAGGACTGTCTGCAAACCCAGGCCGCCGCAAAACTCTTCTCCTCACCCCGTGTGTGTGTGTGTGGGGTTCTTACAGGTGTTCCAGTCAGCAGTCGCGTGTCAGCTAAAATCCAGCAGCTCGTGAACACGCTGAAGCAGCCGCGCAGACCTCCGCTACGAGAGTTCTTTGTCGATGACTTTGACGAGCTTCTGGAGGGTTAGAAAAACCGTCTTTGATCCTGCATGACCTCATGATTCTGTCTGATTTAAGTTCCAGTGTGTCCTCCTCCAATCTTTCTTCATACTTGGGAGTCATGAGTGATTCTCTAAAAAAATAAATAAAAAAAAGAAAAAGGGGTTTCCTTTAAGAAAACAATAAAATGTGTGAGAACTTCACGTTCACCTCATTCTATCAAAACTTTTTGGTTGAGAGCGAGGGACGCGACCCAGTGCAGAAGAGTTTATCTGCGTCTGTGAGTGCAGAAGCTCGATGAGAGGTCAGAACGAGCTCCACCTCGACCAACAGCAACAGCAGGATCCTGCTTTTAGTCATCAGTGAGGTCACGTACAGTTGTGCTCATAGATTCACCTTCCCCTGGTCAGAATTTGTAACATGTTAGTACCGTACAGTATTGCCCCCTTTAGCATCAGTAGTGACTAGGGATGTAACGATACACTCAACTCACGACTCGATTCAAGTCACGATTCTCATAGTAAACTGCTGTTCACTGCTGTGATGTGCAGTTTTCCTCTCGAGGCGTAACCAGGGCTCTAAATTAACTTTTCTGATCAGCAGCCAATGTGGCTGGTAAGTTTTGTACATAACAATAAAATAAAAACATTAAAACTTGCAGCAGCACGCGTCAATTTCCACAGAGCAGCTCGAGCGGGCGGAAGCCAGACACAGAAAAAGCAAAGAGAACCCGGTGGATTTTCAAAATAAAATACCCCGTGCAAACTGCCAGTTGTAAAAACAGACAAACTAACTAACTACGTAACATATTTACACATGTAGAAGCATGTTTAGAAGAACATACACCGGGAAAAGTCCAAATCTGAGCAGGTAAACAAAGTCTGGCGGGCTAAGCTCTCGCTCCTGAAACACTCCCGGTGGGTTTGAAGTCGCGTGCAGGACGGACCAAACACGCCGCGCTCACGCAACGCAGCGGGAAGCCTGTTTGACCAGTGAGAGCGCGCGCTGTGCGGGTTCCCATTCAACAAGAATCGAGATTCATTTTTTCTGTCAACCGATGCGAGTCGTCACGCATTTGTACCGATTTTTAATCGTGTCACGATGCATCGTTACATCCCTAGTAGTGACAGTTGTGAATGAGGTCCAAAAATCTTCCAGGTACTTTAAATCTTTGGGTTGAACTGCAGGTTTGAGATCTGCACAAAGTGGCTCAGTGATGAGACTCAGGCTGATGAATTCAAATTCTGCTCCAATATTTCCTGATACCATGCTGCATTCAGTTTTCCATCAATTCTAGCTAAATAATCCCGTGCTGCTGCAGCTCACACACAAAAACATCAGAGATCCACCTCCGTGCTTCTCAGCAGGGATCGTAGTTTTCTCTCCAAACGACATAAAGTTCGATATTTTTTGATGATTAATGGCTTCATCTGACCACTGTCCCTAAATAAAAGAAAGGTTTTCATCATATTTTTCATAAAAAGATGGCTAATATTTCACAAATACACAAATTCTGCCAGGGGGATGTAAACCTATGAGCACAACTGTATAACAGGGACAGTTATACTTACTTATGTAACTGTGTAACTGTATTTGGTACTTTTACTTAAAGGTGGGGAACGTGATTCTGTAGAAACTCAACACCACGACTTTACGTCACAACAAAACAACCGCAGAAAGTATTTTAAATGTCCGTGTGCGAGTTTCTGAACGTGATCTGTGCACGCAGCGTGAACAGATATTTGTTGAATTCGACAAAAGATGTGTGTTGGATAAAAACTGCATTCCTCGCCTTTAAGTGAAGGATCCGAATACTTCCTAAGTTTGTGCAGAAAGAAAGAAAGAAAGAGAGAGGGGCTGTAAAATAATCACACAGAAACATTTATCTACATGTTAAAGCAGTGCGGCGGTGCAGTCACTGCATGTTGGCTCTCCACACCGCCTCATCGCTCCCTGCAGCAAAAGATTGAGGAGTGATTATAGCAGATATCCTCCCTCTGGGACCTGCAGTTGGATGCCGGGGGGAGGTGACGAGGCTGAATAAAGCGAAGCATCAGCAGCAGTGAAGGTCGGAGAGATCGCTTTTATTCAACGAAGCTTGGAAAGGATGTGTCGGACAGGCGCAGCCTGAACCGGCTCGCAGACTTTGCTCTGTTAAATTTGAATCAGTGATATTTAGTAATAAAGACCACTCGAAGACTTTATTTTTATCTTTATAAGATTTTGCTAGATATGGTTCTGGAACGTCAGTGCAAGTGTCGAAATATCTGAATCGAAATACTTTTTCATGTCTGTCCCACACCACTGAGTCAGTGTGAGGAATGATTTCCATCTAAAGACTCATATGGAATAGATAACAAGGCCCAGATGACGATGAGCCAGCTTCATACAGAACACAGAGTTCTCCACCGAGTGTTTTTCAAGTGTGTATCCTCTGAGATCTCTGCAGATCGTCCTGGCTGTCTGCTGTTTGCTTTGCTCTCACCATCCGGCTGCGTTTTCTATCTTTGTCTCCTCATTTCTTTAGAATTTCTGCTACTATCTGGTGCATTTTACAATGTGCAGAGTAGATGAGGTCCTCCCAGCCGTCCTGCTCTCCAAACTAAATATTAAAGGGAGTCACACATAGATAAATGATCAGTGTATCTGAGTGTGATTACAGCTGCTGCTGGCTCCGGCTAAATGTTTCCATGTGCTGTTTTCAACACAAAAACAAACTGATGTTCTCCGTCTCCTCTCTTCTCCAGTCCAGCAGCCGGATCCCAATCAGCCGCGGCCGGAGGGGGCGGAGATGATGCCAGTGCGGGGCGAGGCGCTCGGGGTGGTCACCAACTGGCCACCGTCCCTGGAGGCTGCGCTCCAACGCTGGGGGACCATCTCCCCCAAAGCGCCCTGCCTCACCAGCCTGGACACGGCGGGGAAGCCGCTCTACGTCCTCACATATGGTAACCAGGCTCTGCTGGAGAGTCCAAGACTGAAACTGCTACTCAAGTTTCAAGCTTCTCTCGTATCAGTACATTCATCATGCTCACACATTCAAATGAAGTCACAGTGTTTTTGTGACTTCCTGAATCTGAAGTTGTCATTCTATCTTTTAAAATTCCTTCAAAATAAAAGCCTCTAAAGCTCTCCGCAGATTTAAGGTCCTGATCTCGACATAAATATCAACGCAGAGCAGCTGTTTGAGCTTTGCCTGCGATAAAACACAAAGCTGAGATCATAAAAAACGACGAGTTAAATAAGAAAATAAAAGATTGTGACCTGACAAAGACACATTCTGGTCAAGAAGTCCAAGCTCAGCCCTCGTCTGAGTCTCTATATTCAAGTCAGGTCAACTTTATTCTACACAGAACTGAAATATCGTTTCCCCGGTGTAAACAAGCAATAAACATGAAATATAAAATACATACAAGTATAAAGAGATATAAAAAAAGTATGGCAAATATAAAAACAGTGTAAATATATCAAATCTAAACAGTATGGTTAATATGTCTCAGTAAACATGTATTTCTGTATATTTTGAGGATAATCTGCCGGGTACAGGTGTGCAGGAAAATAAAATCAGGCCCGCCCTCAGCAGGGAGTCTATTTATTCCTCACACACCTGTCCACCAAGAGTGCATTAGACAACACTTTAAATATAATCCATGATAAACCTCTCCTGACTGCTGAACACTCCTAAATGTTTGAAAAAATCACTTTAGGGACTTTATTTTTTATTTTTATCAACGGTGTGTTTTGGAAACAGAAGTCCAGAAACACACACTCATATCCTGTGAACCTCTCTCTCTCTCTCTGTCTCTCTCTCTCTCTCTCTCTCTCTCTCTCTCTCTCTCTCTCTCTCTCTCTCTCTCTCTCTCTCACACTCCCTCGTTTCCTGTGTCCTGCAGGAAAGCTGTGGTCTCGCAGCATCAAGCTTGCCTACAACATCCTCCACAAACTGGGCAGCAAGCAGGAGCCCATGGTGCGGCCGGGCGATCGGGTGAGTCACGCTCCTCCTCCTCCTCTATTCTGTTGTTTCCCGCTCTTTCAGAAAACATGATTATTATTTATCTTTTATCTGTTTGTGTTTTTCTCTTACACAATGCCAGCTCTTGGTTTAGCTTAGCACAAAGACTGGAAACAGGGGGAAACATCCAGCCTGGCATTGTCCAGTATCAACCTACCAGCACCTCTAAATCTTACAAATGAACTCCATATATCTTGTTTAATTTGTTTAAAACTGATTCATACCGAAGAGGACAGACATGAGAGAGGTGTCCATCCTCTTGTCACAGTACAGTAGTTTCCCCAGAAGTCAAACTATTTCTTTAAACAGCCTCTTCAAACTTGTGATTCGTCGTTCATTCATTTAGTCATGTTAGTGTCCGGCTCGTGCTTGTTGCTTGGAAACTGCAGAGAGTTTTTCCACTCTTCTTCGTCTCTGTGCTAACGTTCAGAAACGAGCTGATCTGTCTCCTCTCTCTCTCTCCCAGGTGGCGTTGGTGTTTCCTAACAACGACCCCGTGGCCTTCATGGTGGCCTTCTACGGCTGCCTGCTGGCCGAGGTGGTCCCTGTTCCCATAGAGGTCCCCCTGAGCCGCAAGGTACCGCGTCACCGCGTCACCTCGCTCTCTTTACTTTTCAGTTTGATTCCTCAGGATTAGTTTTCTCTACATGAGGTCATTTCATTTTTTTACAGCGCTGCCGTGTAACGTTAATCCTCTCCTCGCTTTCTCCCAAACTCCTGCTGCGTTTGTTTGAAACAAATCTGCAGCAGCAACAAGTATTTACTCATTAATCAGGCTCGGTGCCGTCAGCTCTTAGTATGTTACAGTGCATGGAGCCGCTGTGAGACGCGGCCGCTTGCCTCTGCAAAACTGTTGGTGCAGGGTCGGCATGGTTACACCGCTGCAGCTGAAAATACCTTGTGCTTGCACATCGGCTGCCTGTCCTGAACCCCTTCCCCCATCCTGCATTCGTGCTGCAGGGTTTTCCATAAAATTTCAGTTTTGGCAGCAGCAGCAGGAGTGCAGCAAACGACAAACATGCAACACTATAAAATCTGTATTTGAAAGCAAAATGAAATTTCCTGATGACAAACCCGAGCACGGAGTTAACCGTCCGCTCATTCCCTTTTATCGTCCAATAGGATGCCGGCAGTCAGCAGATCGGATTCCTGTTGGGCAGTTGCGGCGTTACCGTGGCGCTGACCAGTGACGCTTGCCACAAGGGCCTGCCCAAGAGTGCAACAGGAGAGATCCCACAGTTCAAAGGTGAGAGTGAACATCATCAATCATCAGGCCTGAGGTTTCCCGCCGGTGGAGGAGGGGCGGTCTGCGTGCACGTAATGAGAACGAGGAGAGAGTGTTTGAAACGCTGAGGGGTGAATGATATTTAGATTTTATTATTTATAACCTGATAAATTAACAGAATCAATGAACAGAATCAGTTGTACTTCCTTTTTTCTCACGACTGGGTCTATTTAGTCTGGGTTTTTTTAATAAATATATACACATATATATATTTTAATATACATTTATATATAATCTTACTCCTTGTAACTTCTTCTGCAGGTTGGCCCAAGTTGTTGTGGTTTGTCACGGAGTCGAAGCACCTTTCCAAACCTCCTCGAGACTGGTTCCCTCACATCAAGGATGCAAACAACGACACTGCTTACATAGAGGTGACACACACACACACACACACACACACACACACACACACACACACACACACACACACACACACACACACACACACACACACAGACACACACACACACACACACGCACACAATGTATAACTGATGTTTCTATATTTTCTGCAGCGCATTAAAAACAGAGTTTGCTTATGATGCAGAATAAAGAAATCTATTTTAATCTTATGTAATAAGACACCGCAGCATTACCTGCTGCTTTCTGAGCAGCTTCATCTCGCCTCGTATTATTGCGGAGAAGTAAAAACATTGAACATGTTTCACACTTTAAAGGTCCGGTGTGTGAGATGTACTGCCACCTGGCAGTGAAGGTGCAGATTGCGGATACTGTCTCTGTGCCAGAGCCGGTGTTTGGTCCGTATATTCACTTCCTGCCAATCCTCTATCCATCCTCCCAAATCTTACACTGGACCTTTAAATGCAATCGGACTGAATTTATTCAATATTATTAAATTAGTGTTAATATTTTTGCATTGTTCTGTTTTCAGCTCCTCAGACGTGAGAATTTGCTGCTTGAATCTTGTTTTATATCATCGACTGTTGTTGACATAATATCAGATTTTTCTCGCACAATTAGTGTCCAAAAGAATTAACGATGAAGACTTGAAGAAAATGCAGTCAGAATAAAAGTGTGAGGAGGTGAAGAGAGTCTGTAAACAGTTTATTTCTGCTACGAACACACACAGCTGAAAAAGAAGCTTCTCTTCTGAGTGAACACAAACTACCTGAACCCTGTTTCCAAAAAAGAAATGACAGAAAGTCAGTTACTGACCTGGACCTGGACTCGTGGACTCGTTCTTTAACATGGTCACAAAACGAGCCAATCGAAGCTCAGGGAGCTCGTCCACGAAAACCTGAAGACCAAAAGATTCATGGAGAGAATAATTTGATAAATAGACTGTTTATATTTTAATGGGCGACTCTTTTTATCCAAAGTTTTATAAATGATTTCTAACCGCCTCCGCCTTCGTCTGTTGTTTTGTCTCTCAGTATAAAACCTGTAAGGACGGCAGCGTGCTGGGAGTCACGGTGACGAGGATCGCTCTGCTCACACACTGCCAGGCTCTGACCCAGTCCTGCAGCTACACCGAGGGTAGGCACACACACACACACACACACACACACACACACACACACACACACACACGCACACACACACACACTAAAACAAACACACACACTGTTCAGTCTTTATTCATTTAGTCGTTTAACCCTTCTCTCTGCCTGCAGCGGAGACCATCGTGAACGTCCTGGACTTTAAGAAGGACGTGGGGCTGTGGCACGGCATCCTGACGGTAAGAAGAGTTCAGAGGTCGTGACGTTTCATTTCCTGTTTGCTTTGCAGCTTCGCCCTCTGACACCGTGAAGACGGGTTAACGGTCTAACAGATGGAATCCTCTATTTGAATTTTTATTGACCGTAACACAGGACATAACAACTTTGTAATAAATACTGATATAACGTGTGTGTGTGTGCAGAGCGTGATGAACATGATGCACGTGATCAGCGTCCCGTACTCGCTGATGAAGGTCAACCCTCTGTCGTGGATCCAGAAAGTCTGCCAGTACAAAGGTCAGACTCACACTCCACCTGCCACTCCGCTCAGGCGGCTCACTCCATTCACCTGTCTGTCAAATAGATTAAATGCTAATTTCCTGCCTGCCTGTCTCTTTATGTGTGTGTGTGTGTGCAGCCAAGGTAGCGTGTGTGAAGTCCAGAGACATGCACTGGGCTCTGGTGGCCCACAAAGACCAGAAGGACATCAACCTGAGCTCGCTGCGCATGCTGCTGGTGGCCGACGGATCAAACCCCTGTAAGGTCACATTCAGCCTCGGCGGCGGTCGCTCTCTCGCTGAACGGAGGGGAGTTTAGAGAAGAGGTGTATTAGAGACAGGGAATGTCAGAGAAATGGATAAACCCTCATGGGAAGTCGGGAAACTGGGTCATTTTACAGGAATAGAGCAGGATGTGTCCGACGATGCACATTCGCTACAATAAATGGTTTTTTCAGAGAGACTGAAACATAACCGACGTTTTCTGGTTCATGCTGATAGTTTGGCATCTTTTATTTTATTAACCACGTTCGCCACACGCCGTTCACGTTACCGCCGACCGCAGCGAGTCCTCGCTCCACGCCTGAGGCCTCACGTTGGTTTCTGTTGACGTCAGACTTGTTGGATGGTGGTGATCCATCACCGTGCCCGTTTAGTCTGCTGTGTTCTGTGACACATTTGGGTTGTTGTCATGTAGCGACGTAGCTGTAAACACTTTAACCCCCTCCTCCACCCTCGCTACGTTCAACTGCACCGCAAGGAAGCATTTTTAAAAATATTTTAAACCAGCATGAAGTTATATAATCTAATTTAAATCGAGCTCTTTGCTTCAAATTCAACCAATAACTTAATTAACCAGAAAACATCTGAGTTTGTCGGATGCTTTCTGCCCGGCAACCAGCTCTAGTTAACTACCAACTAACGCCACTGCAGTCGACCAATCAGAGCAGAGCCAAAACAGCAGCAGCAGCTGAGAGAGAGAAAAAAACCTTGAAAGTTCAACCTCGAAACATGCGACCGAATCGTGCCAAGCTGTACGTCGTATGAAACAACCGAGACGCCCGGAGGCATCCTCATCTCGCAGAGCGTGTCCACGCTGAATCTGAGAGACAGAACTCAAAAACCAAGATTCCCTCCGAACATGCCGTCCTCGTTTTTTTGGCATCTGTCAGCAGAACACTTCGAAAAGTCACCGCACGGTTCGTCAGGCCGAGCCGCACGTTTCAAAACCTTTTTATGTGCATGTGCGACCAAAACTTGCAGAAGGAGTAGCCTCCCGAATACGGAGAACAAGAACAAGAAGAGGTAGTACGGGGAGTCTTGATAGTGTGCCCTCTACAGCCACACTAAGAACGTCTAAGTTAACGTGTAGTTGTCTGGCAGGAAACATCAGCCGAATATTTGCCACATTTTGTCTCAGTGCAGCCGTAGACTGAACGAACATGGACGTAGTCTCAGTGACGCGAGTGTGGCGGCTCTGACCGTCTCCTAACGCGAAGCTCGTTAACCTGATGGACATCTCAGTAGCTTCGGTAACAGCAGTCTAAAAAATCTAGTATATAATAATATATCACACAAATGCAGAGAAACAACTTTTACCTTTGCTCATTTAAATAGATTCTGCTGCCTCTGCTCGTGCCTGCGTTGCACAGCAACCTTCACCAAAAACATCGAGGCACTGAAATAAAACTCAGAAATAAAAAACGAAGTTATTCAGCATCAAACGTTCAAATGTTGTTTCTGTGCGTCAGGGTCCATCTCCTCCTGCGACGCCTTCCTCAACGTCTTTCAGACGAAAGGCCTGAGAGCCGACGTCATCTGTCCCTGCGCCAGCTCCCCCGAGGCCCTGACGGTGGCCATCAGGAGGTACACACACACACACACACACACACAACACACACACACACACACACTCTTTCTGCAGCAGCCTTTCACCAGCACCGACGATCAACACAAACTGCTGCTGCACAGTTAAACGCACTTTAATAGACATTCTTACACACACACACACTCATGCATGCTGTGTGTGTAAAGCCCTGCAGCTTAATGACTGTCTGAACTGTGTGTGTGTGTGTGTTGTGTTCAGGCCAGTGGAGGACAGCAGCCAGCCTCCGGGTCGAGGCGTCCTGTCCATGCAGGGTCTGACCTACGGTGTCGTCCGGGTCGACACAGAGGAACGGCTCTCTGTGCTCACCGTGCAGGACGTCGGTACCGTCACACCAGGAGGTATGTGTCTGTGTGTGTGTGTGTGTGTGTGTGTGTGTGTGTGTGTGTGTGTGTGTGTGTGTGTGTGTGTGTGACAGACTCGAGATTTAAGTTTTTAGTCCCAGAAACTGTCTGTGGAAGTAAAGTTATTATAACTAACGCTCCAAAACATCTGTAGCTGTAATTACGACGCAGCTGGCTTCGTTTTTAACACCGGATGTCATCCTAGTTTTAATTGTATCATCATCGCCTTCGTGCAGGACGGCCAGCGTGCATTCTTTGCTGGTTCTAAGGTCTCTGATTGTGCAAAGATCCAGAAAACACAAAGAGAAGCTGCTGTCCTGTGATCCCTCCGAGAACAAACAAACGATACCATTAAAACCGAATACTGCCGGGCCGGGCCGGGCGGGGTTAAACTGTCGGTTTCCGTTGTCAGTTTTATGTCTCAGGGGTCGACTGAGAGCATCTTTCAAGCAGAGCGCTTCTCCGCCTCGTAACCGTCAGCAGCCAGATGTTTTAGAAAAGTGCGGTCGGAAGTCGACGTGAGAAAATGCCGATTTGTGAAAGACGTGTCGCTACATCTGTAAACATCCTGTCCGATCAGCGCCGCACATGTGCGACTCTCAACTGAAGACACAGCGATTCTTCATGATTTATAATAAATTACAGCCAGCTGCGTTCGCTGCATAAGATAGACTTTGTTGATCCCACGCTGGGGAAATTCATCGTTATACAAGGTGAATGAGGGAAGGAGCAACCTGGGTCCTGCAGCGACCCGGTTCTGTCTCTGGTCCACAGACGTTTCCTTTGCAGGTTTCACAAGTTAAGTCCGAAGCGAGTTCGTTCAGGCTCGTCTCTGTGAGGCTACACTCCTCATACTCCCTCTGTAGCGCCGTAGAGCTCTTACACTCCCCATGAAGACAGACCCAGTTTAAATCCAGCTCTGCATCCTCGTGTTCTTAGCGTGGATCTCCGGTCTTTCCGCAGAGAGCATGACAGCACTGGCATGTTATAAAAACTTGTATGTTTGCTCCATTAAAGAGACAAAATAAGTCAAATATGAACCTCAGAACTGTTCTGATCAAATCTCAGACGCTGTTTACTCAGAGACTGCAGAAAGTCCTCTGTACAAACAGATGTTGTTTAGTTTGAAGAACAAAACGTTGTGGAACCAGACTGACAATGGAAAGACAAAGACGCTCTGAGCAACAGTTGAGACGATAAAAGAAAGCTCGGGATCAAACCGTGTGCAGTCTAAAATAGAGAAACAGCTTCCTGTGTTTGTAAAGAAGCTGGCATTAACAGGCCCGTTTAATCTGAGCGACGAGTCGTGCCGTGCAAACACTGCTGGAAGAACGTTCGGTGTCAAACAGCCGTTACTGAAAAAAGCGTCGATCAAACAGGTTCGAGCGGAGCAGCTGTTCAAACCGCCGGGCCGCTCTGTGTCGTCATGCACCAAAATCCATCGAGCCCATTAAAGAGTAAAAGGAGTCTGAAGTGAATGTTAATGTGCCGCCACTTCTTTCATCAAATTTCGAAGACGTTCTCTCTCTCCTCGTGGTTTCAGAAATCAGTTCTCCGGAGACAAAGTCACACAGACACTTTAACAAGGTAACACGGGACATAAAAAAGCTTTTAGGACGCGATGCATCATCAGTTCAGCTGCTAATGAAGAAGAAGACACGACCCAGCACTCGGCTGGCGCGTCGTGGACGGGATGAAACTTGATTCATTTTAATTGCAACTAGAACGATTGTTCCTATTAAATAGTATTAAAATAATTAGTCTGTTTCTCTGAAGGACATTTCCGTTGAATGTTTCCCGGCATCATTTCAACTTTTAAAATGTTGTCTTGTTACTTTTCATGATGCAAGTTTTTTAAAAATTAAAATAAATTCTCCTTAAATTGAGATTTTCTGTTTTGATAACGTAAAATATATTTATATATTGTATAAGTTCAACAGTTCTCCTTTGTCGACACTATTCACTAGTCATTGTCGGATCATTAAAACAAAATGATTAGTAAGTTTAGTACAAAACTGTGGCTGACGGACTAATTAATAACTTTATAATCTAGTGTGTATTAACCTAGCAACATGGCTGAGAAATGTGCCCAAAAAAAAAGCTGCAGTTCCTCTATCGTCCACTTGAGGCTGGCTCCAGAAGTGAGTCAGTCCCCATGTTTCACAGCAGAAATAAACATGTTTACAGCCTGGTACAAAAACAGTTTTGGTCTCTGTAGCTAATTTCCCCGTTCATGACAACTGTACTGAGGGTGAATTTATATACAACTCACCTGTTCACATTATATTAAGACTTAAAGTTATGCAGGATTAAGAGCGTGGATGCTTTGACTGACAGGTGGGTGTGGTTACAGCGCGCCTCAGGTCTGCTGATGATTTTTAGATTAAGATCGTGGAAATGGGCAGCCACCACGCTAAGATTTAAAACGTCTCTTTAGAAACCTGTGGGTGACGTCACATACTCAATCCATTCTTTATACTGTCAGCGGTATTCACCCATTAAAATAACAAGACAGTGACGCGTCATCGACATGAAATTGAGGATTTAATAAAAAAAATGTTTGTGTAAATAAGTTTTAATTCCAGGATTTTAAAACTAAAGTTTAAAAACTAAAAATATTTTGAGATAAAATAAAAATTGATCCGTGCACGCTTCCCTCTCCTCGTGCACAAACTGCAAACATGAAGCTCTGTCTCTCTTTGTGATCCATAAAAGAAGGCGGCACACACACACACACACACACACACAGCTAATCAAACATCACCGTCACACACTCTGAGCTTCCTGCCGCCGTCAACTCACACCACCCTGTGTTCACCACGGGAACTACACCCGGGGACATTTACAAAGAAGCGATGTTGTGACGGGTGACGAGTTTTTCTAAAAATCTAACCGACGGTTTGAGACTGGAAACTGATCAGCAGCTCAAAAAAACAGCCACAGAATATCAGAATATATAAAAACAACAGACGGGCTCTGTTCCTGTTATCGGCCTCAGATATTCTCTTCTTAACCCAGTTCCTCAAATAACCTGGTTCTGTGTCGAAACAGACGTGAGTCGACGTCATATCTGGGTTAGAACAACCTACTTAAACACTCTGATGTCGGCCGGCTTCATTCCCACTAACAGGTGGATGCTGGTTCTGGTGCAACCTCGTGATCATCAACCCTCTCTCTCTCTCTGTCTCTCTGTCTGTCTGTGTGTCTCTTTCTCTCTCTCTCTGTCTCTCTGTCTGTGTGTCTCTGTCGCTCTCTGTCTGTCTGTGTGTCTCTCTCTCTCTCTCTCTCTCTGTCTCTGTCTGTGTCTCTCTCTGTCTCTGTCTGTCTCTCTGTCTCTGTCTGTGTCTCTCTCTGTCTGTCTGAGTGTCTCTCTCTCTCTCTCTCTCTCTCTCTCTCTCTCTGTCTCTGTCTGTGTCTCTCTCTCTGTCTCTCTCTCTCTGTCTCTCTCTGTCTCTCTCTGTCTGTGTGTCTCTCTCTGTCTCTCTCTGTCTGTGTCTCTGTCTGTCTCTCTGTCTGTGTCTCTCGCTGTCTCTCTCTGTCTGTGTCTCTCTGTCTGACTCTCTCTGTCTATGTCTCTGTCTGTCTCTCTGTCTGTGTCTGTGTCTCTCGCCCAGGCCTGGCGTGTGTGGTGAAACCAGAGGGCGTCCCTCAGCTCTGTCAGACGGACGAGATCGGTGAACTCTGCGTCTGCTCCATCGCCACTGGAACCTCCTACTACGGCCTCACCGGCATGACCAAGAACACCTTCGAGGTGTGTGTGTGTGTGTGTGTGTGTGTGTGTGTGTGTGTGTCTGTGTGTGTGTGTGTGTGTGTGTGTGTGTGATATAACAGAGTACTGCACTTAGACACAAATCTGAGGTTCTGCTGCTCCACATGTCGGACCTCATTGACATATTACATCTATAAAATATGCAGCTGTGTTCTAGTTTGAATACGTAAACACTGTTAAATCTTTACTTTAATTTCTGCAGCGTGGTATTAGTACACACACACACACACACTATATTACCTGTTGCCTTTTAACATCATGAATATTTTTCGTCAGCACTTCGAGTATCTCCGGTTATTTTGTGCCCAACAGCGTTTTTTCATGCACGTTTGGAGGCAAGACGTCAAAAATTATGGTTCAAGAAGTTACTGAACTAATTAATTAATTAATTAATAATTATCACAATGGTTCATGATAATTATCTGACCATTGACTAATTGATGACTCGTCTAGCGTCCTGCCTCTGCCGCCACACGGCTGATCTAAAAGTCGGCAAAGTTGGTCTGGATCATCAGCTGCTCAAACAAGTCACCTGTAACAGCACCCACCTGTCAATCAAAGCGTCCACGCTCTTAATCCTGCATAACAATATAACCTGAACAGGTGAGTTGTATATAAATTCACCCTCAGGTTGCCGCTTGGTTCAAACACTGAATTCATTCAACTTATTCATTAGCAGTGTGCTGAGCACGCCGCGCTGCACTCTGCAGGTCTTTACCTTCACGTGGTGTCAGACAAACCTGAAGTGTTCACTCATTCAGGATTTATTAATCCATAATTCATATTTTTATTAATCTTAATCTATTCAGTGTTCACTGAGTCACAGATAATCTCTGACACTGATGACTCGCTGCAGAATAAAAACACATGTTACACATCTTCTAATGGACAGTTTGACTTCTTGTTTTGCATGTGTTGTCGTTTTTTGTGCAGCAGTCTGACTTTATCAATAGAAAAGTTTAAAACACTGTGATATCTTATGTCTGGCTCCATCATCGAGCTGGCCGGTTGCCATGGCGACCCTGCATCTGAACGCCTCCC
This sequence comes from Collichthys lucidus, assembly GCA_004119915.2. Classification (NCBI taxonomy): domain Eukaryota; kingdom Metazoa; phylum Chordata; class Actinopteri; family Sciaenidae; genus Collichthys; species Collichthys lucidus. The sequence goes on along the minus strand of CM014096.1, from coordinate 4,221,133 downwards.
TGTCTGTGTGTGTGTGTTGTTGTTGTTTTTTTGCAGGTCTACCCAGTGAGCTCCAGCGGCGGGCTGATCAGCGAGTACGCCTTCGTGCGGACCGGCCTGCTGGGCTTCATCGGCCCCGGCGGCCTCGTCTTCATCACCGGCAAGATGGACGGGCTCATCATGGTGAGCGGGCGGCGGCACAACGCCGACGACATCGTCGCCACGGCGCTGGCGGTGGAGCCGATGAAATTCGTGTACAGGGGAAGGTGAGCGGGAGCCGGCTTCTTACTTTGTTCCCAACAACAACCAGCCAGATGTTCGACATCACAACATCTGTGGCACAGCTGTAAAAACATCTGCAGTTTGAAGTTAGTGCCAAAGAAAAGGGAAGGTGAAAGTATTCTTAATATAGCATGAACTTAAACTGAGGTTGAGTATCCCTTCAGTAAAACTTAAAGCTGCTCGTCGTCCTCTCTCCATGACAGACCTCCTCTAACATCTGCAGGACTTTCTAATCCATCTGCACGAGCCGTCAGAAACTCTCCTCTGATGCGACGTCGGAATATTTTAAATCTGACATTTGTGTCCTTAAAAACTCAGCTTCATCACAGAGGAAGTTAAAGATGTGGAGTCACAGCTCGTGTAGTGATGTCTCTCATGCCCCCACAGAGACAACCAGACTCACTCGATATTTAGTCTAACCACGAGTGGGAAAAATATTCATTCCTCATGTTTTATAGTCAGAGTGAGACCGTAACTCTCCCCTGAGGTCTACACCTGCAGGTTTGACTCACCTGATGCTTCACCAGTCGATCCTGATTTGTCAGATTTATGGTCAGAAGCAGCTTCTGTACGTCAGAATAGAAACTCAGGCTGATGTTGTTCCCCTGCAGGATAGCGGTGTTCTCTGTGACGGTGCTGAGGGACGAGAGGATCGTGGTGGTGGCCGAGCAGAGGCCCGACTCCACCGAGGAGGACAGCTTCCAGTGGATGAGCCGCGTGCTGCAGGTAGATGACAATCCGCGGGTTGTTTTACACGAGCACCGAGCGGCTGTGACTGACCTCTCCTCTCCTTCTTCGTCTTTCGCTTCTCAGGCCATCGACAGCATCCACGGCGTGGGCGTGTTCTGCCTGGCTCTGGTCCCGGCCAACACTCTGCCCAAGACTCCTCTGGGCGGCATCCACCTGTCGGAGATCAAGCAGCTGTACCTGGAGGGCGGGCTGCACCCGTGCAACGTCCTCATGTGCCCCCACACCTGCGTCACCAACCTGCCCAAACCGCGGCAGAAACAACCAGGTGGGAGCTTTGTCTCCATGTGTGGAGGTTTCTGTGTGTGTCAGGGAATACCTGCTAACGTGTGTGTGTGTGTGTGTGTGCGTGTGTGCGTGTGTGTGTGTGTGTGTGTGTGTGCGCTGCAGAGATCGGACCTGCCTCTGTGATGGTGGGGAATCTGGTGTCAGGGAAGAGGATCGCTCAGGCCAGCGGCCGAGATTTAGGACAGACTGACGACAACGACCAGGTGAATAAACATAAACATGAAGTTACCACACAAGAATATCATCCAGATTATGAAAAAAAAGTCTTTGTTGCCATGGAAACGGGACTGGAACTTAAAGAGTTAATTGATCAGCTGCTCTGGATTCATCTGACACGAGCTCCTCCGACGTGAGGATTTGCTGCTTTTCTCAGTTTTATATGATTGAAAACTGAATTTTATAAACAAGCCAATCAAACAAATAATTAAACTGAAGCTTTGAACGAGACGTGTCTGAAACTAAACACCTCGTCCTCAAGGTCAAACAGTCACAGACAGAACAGATGAACTGCCAACAGCTTCTCATGTTTGAATCTCAATCCTCGGATAAATTATCGTATTTGTGATGTCTCATTGAATAAATTCAAAATCTGCAGAAGCTCGAAGGTCGAACCTGTTGACACGGGAGTTCACGTCGATTTGTGAAGTCGATGAAGTCTGTAAACTCTTTTTGAGTTGCATGATGAAGAAAATCTTTCGGTAAACTGGTGATGAACTTCTTGTATCGATGAAACTAAAGATTTTTCTGCAGAGCTGCTGATGTTCGTGGAAGCATCAGTTTAAATCTGAAAAGTTTCCCTCTCACACATCGGGCTGATAACAGTGTGTCTGTGTCCCTTAGTTCCTGTTCCTGTCGGAGGTTTTGCAGTGGCGAGCTCAGACCACACCGGACCACGTCCTCTACACCCTGCTCAGCTCCCGGGTAACGTCACACACTCCTCATGAACGAACCGATCATCATCCAGGTCCCCAGCAGCAGCTGATATCAGTGACTAGTCCAGCAGCGGCTGATATCAGAGACTAGTCCAGCAGCAGCTGATATCAGCGACTAGTCCAGCAGCGGCTGATATCAGCGACTAGTCCAGCAGCTGATATCAGAGACTAGTCCAGCAGCTGATATCAGAGACTAGTCCAGCAGCGGCTGATATCAGCGACTAGTCCAGCAGCAGCTGATATCAGCGACTAGTCCAGCAGCAGCTGATATCAGAGACTAGTCCAGCAGCGGCTGATATCAGCGACTAGTCCAGCAGCTGATATCAGAGACTAGTCCAGCAGCTGATATCAGAGACTAGTCCAGCAGCGGCTGATATCAGCGACTAGTCCAGCAGCAGCTGATATCAGCGACTAGTCCAGCAGCTGATATCAGAGACTAGTCCAGCAGCGGCTGATATCAGCGACTGGTCCAGCAGCAGCTGATATCAGAGACTAGTCCAGCAGCGGCTGATATCAGCGACTAGTCCAGCAGCTGATATCAGAGACTAGTCCAGCAGCGGCTGATATCAGACTAGTCCGCAGCGGCTGATATCAGAGACTAGTCCAGCAGCGGCTGATATCAGACTAGTCCAGCAGCGGCTGATATCAGCGACTAGTCCAGCAGCGGCTGATATCAGAGACTAGTCCAGCAGCGGCTGATATCAGAGACTAGTCCAGCAGCGGCTGATATCAGAGACTAGTCCAGCAGCGGCTGATATCAGAGACTAGTCCAGCAGCGGCTGATATCAGCGACTAGTCCAGCAGCGGCTGATATCAGAGACTAGTCCAGCAGCAGCTGATATCAGAGACTAGTCCAGCAGCGGCTGATATTAGAGACTAGTCCAGCAGCGGCTGATATCAGAGACTAGTCCAGCAGCGGCTGATATCAGAGACTAGTCCAGCAGCGGCTGATATCAGAGACTAGTCCAGCAGCTGATATCAGAGACTAGTCCAGCGCTGATATCAGAGACTAGTCCAGCAGCTGATATCAGACTAGTCCAGCGCAGCTGATATCAGCGACTAGTCCAGCAGCTGATATCAGAGACTAGTCCAGCAGCGGCTGATATCAGACTGTCCAGCAGCAGCTGATATCAGAGACTAGTCCAGCAGCGGCTGATATCAGAGACTAGTCCAGCAGCTGATATCAGAGACTAGTCCAGCAGCGGCTGATATCAGCGACTAGTCCAGCAGCTGATATCAGAGACTAGTCCAGCAGCGGCTGATATCAGGGACTAGTCCGGCAGCAGCTGATATCAGCGACTAGTCCAGCAGCAGCTGATATCAGAGACTAGTCCAGCAGCAGCTGATATCAGCGACTGGTCCAGCAGCGGCTGATATCAGAGAATAGTCCAGCAGCAGCTGATATCAGAGACTAGTCCAGCAGCGGCTGATATCAGAGACTAGTCCAGCAGCGGCTGATATCAGAGACTAGTCCAGCAGCGGCTGATATCAGAGACTAGTCCAGCAGCGGCTGATATCAGAGACTAGTCCAAGCGGCTGATATCAGAGACTAGTCCAGCAGCGGCTGATATCAGAGACTAGTCCAGCAGCGGCTGATATCAGAGACTAGTCCAGCAGCGGCTGATATCAGAGACTAGTCCAGCAGCGGCTGATATCAGAGACTAGTCCAGCAGCGGCTGATATCAGAGACTAGTCCAGCAGCGGCTGATATCAGAGACTAGTCCAGCAGCGGCTGATATCAGGGACTAGTCCAGCAGCAGCTGATATCAGAGACTAGTCCAGCAGCAGTCAGTCCAGCTCGGCGTCTGTCTTTCAGCCTTTTATTTCACCAAGCTCTCACCAACCACTAAAAGTCAGTCCCACATTTACTCTTGTCCGGCAGCTTCTTGCTCCTCTTCGCCTCTGCCATCAGGTCCATAGAGGCCACTGAGCACGCTCGCCCAGCTCACAGTCCAGGGAGCACAGCTGAGCTAACAGCAGCTACATTTGGCATCAGGACACTCTGTAAATCACAGATGTAGTAGATGTAGTGGTAGTAACAAACGTTTTGCCCTCGTCTCTCTCCCTCCTCTCCTCCAGGGGGCGGTGTCCAGCTCCCTCACCTGCCTGCAGCTCCATAAGAGGGCGGAGCGAGTGGCGGCTCTGCTGATGGAGAGAGCCGGTCTGCAGGAAGGAGACCACGTCGCTCTGGTCTACCCGCCAGGTCAGGAACGTTTGTGGTTTGTAGATTTGTAAACGTTGGATCGACTCGATCGTCGTCTCCCTCTCACTGTGTGTGTGTGTGTGTGTGTGTGTGTGTGCAGGCATCGACCTGATCGCTGCCTTCTACGGCAGCCTGTACGCCGGCTGTGTCCCGATCACGGTGCGGCCGCCCCACCCTCAGAACATCTCCACCACCCTGCCCACCGTCAAGATGATCGTGGAGGTCAGAGAGTTCATTAATCACAACAGACACAAACATTATCGACTGTTTATCGTCGTCATATCGTCCTTCTGTCATTTTCCTGCTTCGCGTCGAGACGTTTTGTCATTTTATCCGACATTAAAACAGAAAAGAGGTAAAACATCAGTAACACGCGGCGTCTGTCTCGTCTGCAGGTCAGTCACTCAGCCTGCGTGATGACCACGGCGGTCATCTGCAAGCTGCTGCGCTCCAAGGAGGCCACGGCCACGGTGGACATCAGGAACTGGCCGCCCGTCCTCGACACCGGTACAGCACAAACAAACACACCCAAACCTTTTTTTTTTTTTTCTATCCTCATGAGGACGTTCATGTGCTGGCATCATCACGACTTTTCCTCTGACCTTGAAAAGCGTTTTTACATTTACCTCGTCGGTTTTTACTGGCTGCTTGTTTAGTTTCTAACTCTGTGTGTGTGTGTGTGTGTGTGTGTGTGTGTGTGTGTGTGTGTGTGTGTGTGTGCCACAGATGACCTGCCAAAGAAGAAGCCTCCAGCTCTCTATAAGCCCACCAACCCTGACGGTCTGGCCTATCTGGACTTCAGTGTGTCGACGACCGGCATGCTGGCCGGAGTTCAGGTCAGCTCGGCGCTGATCCTCGTCACTCGTCCTGCTTCAGTCCATTTATTTATTTACATTGCATTACACGTGCAGAGTTTGTAGTCCTGACACACAAACTACATCTACCAGCTGAGACGTGCTCTGATGTTTCAAGTGACAAACTCTTTAAGATTTCCACCCTGTTCGTCTCTGTGTGTGTCTGTGTGCGTCTTGTTGTGTCTGTGTGTGTCTTCCTCTCTCCAGATGTCCCACAATGCAGTCGGGGCCTTCTGCCGGTCGGTGAAGCTGCAGTGCGAGCTGTACCCGTCCAGAGAAGTGGCCATCTGTCTGGATCCGTACTGCGGCCTCGGCTTTGTCCTGTGGTGTCTCTGCAGGTCGGTCGTCTCCGTCGGTTAAACATGTAGTTATAGTTATAGATGTTTTAAAAGTGAAATAATCTGTGTTTTTATGAGGACGTTAGAGTTTCAGATCATCGTTTATCCGTCAGGCAGCTGTTTTCAGAGGCAGCTGTAGCAACAGATAAACAAACGTTCAGCTGTCACATGAAGCACAGACGGCGGTCCAAGTCCAGACCCAGACTCTGGGGAAGAAGTTTAGTTAGTAACATGCATGAATGAGATTAATGAGACACGTATGTTTACAGAGAGAGTTTTCAGTAAGCGAGACCAATACCGTGCCTGACTAGGCATAATTGGCCGGGACTCGTTGCCTTTGTGGGTTCGAGTTGGTCGGGTTTAGGCAGGAGGAGGACTGAGATTAGTCAGGAAGAATGTCAGCCAGTCACAGGCTCGACTTTGCTTTTAAGATTTAATACACAAGCGTTTCAATTCTTTCGGCCCGGACATGTCGCTCTTCTTCTTCACCACAGGGTCTTTTTTTTATTATTATGATCAAGTTATGATTTATGTCAGAAAGTTGTCGGTTAATAATGAGAATCACTGTTGTGTTTATACGATGTTTATCGATGAGCGACTTTAAATCTTTCGACTTCACAGCTCTCGGCTCGGCTTTGCTTTAAATCCTCGGCTCGTAAGCTGTGGAGTCGGCGGGAGCAGATTTCTCAAATAAAATAAAATAAATAAAGCAGACAGCAGATCTCCTTCAGTTATGAGGATCTGTGTGTGTGTGTGTTGTGTCTGTCTGCAGTGTGTATTCAGGCCACCAGTCCATCCTGATCCCGCCGGTGGAGCTGGAGTCCAACCCGGCGCTGTGGCTGCTGGCCGTCAGCCAGCTGAGGGTGCGAGACACCTTCTGCTCCTACAGCGTCATGGAGCTGTGCACCAAAGGACTCGGGCTGCAGACGGAGGCGCTCAAGGTCAGAAAGACGCCGATACGACACGACGTGTCAATTTTTATGTTTCGAATATCGGGAATTTTTTCAGACGTTTGTTTAAAACGCAGCTCTGGGTTCAGCCGACGTGGAAATGAAGCCGTCATGTCTGAGTCCGCCATCAGTCTCGTTTGCATAATGATTCTCGTAGTCCTCGTGATTCATCTCCACCAAAAAACAAAAAACTTCTTTCCCGGGAACTCGGAGTGCTCGCTCGTGTTCCAGCTGGCAGAACCGGGGCCCTAAATTTAGATCCTATATGATAGTTTCAGGTGTCCAAATAGTCCTTAGTCCTACATTACAATGTCCCGGGGAACTCTCGGGCCTGAGCTTGCAGGACTCGATATCGCTGAGTGGTCAAAAACTTTCCACAGCTCCGTGATCGTTAATATCAGGATGAGAAACAGACGCTAATGATAAATGGCTAATAATAATGCTGATAGATCAGAACAGAGATCGTGGGAGGGCACGGCGAGGAACGTGACATCACGCTGCGGCAGCCAATCAGACGCTCAGACCGGTCAAAGATTCTCGACCTGTCGTGTTCGAGTCCGACTCAAACTTTCGCTGCAGAACAGAGACATGGAGAAGATTAAGTTTGAGAGAGAGAGAGGGAGAGCGGTGGTTGAGCGACACAGACAGTGAATGAGAGCGAGCGAGCGCCGGGCACTTCTTGACTGTTTCACAGCGATTCACGTTCAACACAAACAGGACACAAACTCGCCTCAGCCGTCCTCTGTCCTCGCTCTGTCTCCGTCTGTCTCAGCCTGAGGCCGTCTGATTGGTCACTGATGGAGTTAATTTTTATCTTTCTTCGGGTCTCCATGGAGACAGAGGAGCAAAGACAGAGTGAAAAGTACAAATGTTTCTTTAGTCACAGTCACTGACATGAAAACCTCAGGAAGAACTCGCAGCGCCGTCGTTTGAATGATTTCATTAATTGATTAATTAACTTGAGTCCTCTGTGTGACAACGTTTCCTTCCTCTCGTCCAGGCTCGAGGTCTGGATCTGTCCCGGGTTCGGGCCTGCGTCGTGGTGGCGGAGGAGAGGCCCAGGATGTCGCTCACACACTCCTTCTCGAAACTCTTCAAAGACCTCGGACTCCACCCGCGATCCGTGAGCACGGCCTTCGGCTGCAGGGTCAACCTGGCCATCTGCCTGCAGGTAGAGACACACGTGATACATGAAACAATGTACAGTCCTCCTCAGCGACGATCACATGCTCACCGCCTCTGTGTTGTGATTGGCCGCAGGGCACTTCAGGACCGGACCCCACAACCGTCTACGTGGACATGAGAGCGCTGCGACACGACAGGTGCGGCAGTCCGTCAGCTTACGTCAGGTTGTTTTCTCTTTTCTCTCCTCTGTACAAATCCGTGACATCTCCACCCGCCGTGTGTTTTCAGGGTCCGGTTGGTGGAGAGAGGTTCTCCTCACAGTCTGCCGTTGATGGAGTCCGGAAAGGTGAGTGTGATTCAGATCGACTCGTGGCTTTTACACGAGGATCAAAAGTTTAAGCGAGCTTCGCTTCGCACGGCAAAAACAAGAAAGTGTTCAGAGGCAGAGGGACTATTTTCTGCCTCCGCCCACGTTCAGTGAGTCAAAGCAGACAGCAGGTTTGACATCCGTCCTCCCTTTGAGTCTGCGGAGAGGTGGGTGAAGAAAGGATCGCATCGCATTTCATCAGACGCGGCTCCCACGGGTTCTTTGAAATCCTTGAAAGTTTGTGTCTTTGAGGGGAGGGAAAATCAAGGCCTTGAAAGAATTCCTCTAAGAGTGTGTTGTGAGTTTCTGCGCCTCAAACTATACCTTGAATTTGACAGATTTGGGCCTGAAAAGTCCTTAAAAAGACCTTGAATTCAAGATGATTGTCTCTTTTATTGTCCAGTACTCATCAGCACTGCCACACCTTAAAGTACACGAGAAAATATAAAGATACTTCTGATCTCAAAAAAAAAAAACAGGACTGCAGCCGCTCGTCACATCCTGACAGATGGTGAAAGAAAATCAAAACCTGCAGTGGACGACTCGCCCACATGCAGCAGATGAAGTCATGTCCGTTTATTTATAGACGATTTGAGACACTGAAGACAAAAACACGTTTTGAGACTCTGCAAAGAAAACACACAGTTAGATCTTCATTGGACTTCATCGTTTGCACATTTGAATTCTACATTTTCAGAACACGCTGATGACGGGTTAAAGTTTTACCATGTTCGCCTGCAGAGTCTGAAAATCTTTGTTTCAGCAGCATCAACCAAAACTTCCAGTTTAATAAATTCTGCAGGATCTATGGAGGAATTAACAAAAAAAAATTATATTGTATTACATTTTATTTATACATTTTATTACATTATTTATTATTATAAATTTATATAAACATATTATAATTATTTAGTATTATTTATTATTATAATTATATTTATTATTTTTTATTAATTATTTATTATGTATGTATTATTATATATTATACATTTTATTTATAATTTTCTATTGTTTTACATTTATTATATATTATTTTTATATATTATTTATTATTGTTTATTATTATACATTTTATAAATAATTATTATTTATTAATTATTGTTTATTGTTATTTATTTATTTATTTATTTTTATTCACTATTATTATTTATTATTATATATTATACATTTTATTTTATATTTATAATTTTCTATTGTATTACATTTTATTTATACATTTTATTATATTATAATTCTTATTTGTTATCATTATTGTTTATTATTCTTAATGTATATAATATATTATTATAATTATTATTATTATATTTATTTATTGTTTTTATGAATTGTTATTTATTATTTATTTATTTATTATTGTTATTATTATTATTATTATATATTATACATTTTATTTATACATTTATTCCTTTTTTCATGGCTGCTGACACCTTCCTGACGTATGTCAACTCTAAAATCAACAGCATGAAACGAGAAGTTTGTTTGTTGTTATTCATAGATGATAATAGAAAGTTTTTGCTTTTTTTAATGAGATGATGTTTCACTTGCAGAAAGTTGAACGCAGCAGATAATAGTCTTAATGTCGTCGGTTTCACGGCGAGTTCGTCCTCGTCACCTGCAGCTGTCTCGCCTCCTCCTGTGCGAGTCCTCTTCAGAGTCAAATCACACTCCCCTCATCTTCATTACGGATCTCTTAGCAACCGACCAAACTCCATCAGCGGCGAGGTCACCGGGAGAGCCGACAGCACGACGCGGCGTCTAAATATATAACAGTCAACCTGAGAGAGAGAGAGGAGGGAAGTCGTGTCGACTGATTGTGTAACTTTGAAAGAGCAGAAACAGAAAAATCTGTTCTCTAAAATCAGCTGTTGAGAGTTTGTTGCCCAGGAGACAAATTGAATTATAACAATTTGGTAATTAAATTACCAAAATGTTATATATTCAATTTGTTGCCATATTTTGTCGCCTAAATCTGACACACCGGACCTTTAAATATAAGTTTGAGGTCCTTTTTCAAGTAGCTAATGCAAAATATAATCAGCAAATAAAATATGATGCATTGTTACAGATTAGGATGAGACGTGTGAACGTCTCGTTAACAGCTGCAACATTAAACCGATAACGGACGAACAGATAAACGCAGCTCGTCCGTCGTCTGACACGGATTAAAACAAACGTTTCTTTCTCGTCGTTCTCACGTTTCAAGTCACCGACCGGCCTGCCGAGGAAGCCCGACGCTTCAGAAAGTCGAGAAACGTCTGCTCCAGAGGCTGAAAGTTAACGAACGCTTAAATCAAACGCGTGCAAAGTCGAGTCCGGCAGATTAAACTCAGTGTTTTTGATGGAAGCGGCTCTGGTCTGTGAGGGAAGAAGATGACGGATCTTTTCTTGGAGCCCGATGAGACGTCGAGTCTCTTCTTCCCCCACACTGACACACAAAGAGAGGATGTCATGTTTTCAAGGGCTGGTCATCGATCAGCCCGCTGTTTATTTTGACTCACTGCATGTAGGAGGAGGACATAAAATATATAAATATAAATATATATATATCTGTCTGTCCTTTTATTTGAACGCTTCTCCTGCAGGATGTTTGACTGTGAGATCTCAGTGGACTTGAATCTAATGAACTCGTGTTGGAGTTGTGTTTGCTGCCTCCATACTCGCTTTATTAAAGTTCGATATAAACAGCTGGATCTATTTCTGGAGTTTTGTAGTCATGCTAAAAAAAAAAAAAATCAAAAGTGAAGCGGTAACCACGGCAACTGATTTCTCTCCATCTCCTTTTTCTTCTTTTCTCTGTTCTCTTCTTCAGATTCTACCCGGAGTTCGTATCATCATCGCGAACCCGGAGACCAAAGGACCGCTCGGAGACTCGCACCTCGGAGAGGTCGCCGGACACGAACCGCTCCTTCTGTTTTTCTTTCCTGTTCTTCATCTTTCTGTCACATATTTTTATTTCTCTCTCTCTTCTTTGTCTTTCTGTCCTTGTTTCTTGTTCTTTGAAATCTTTTCTGATGCCTTTTCTTTTCTTTCTGTTCTTGTTTAAAACTTTCTGGGTTTTTTTCCTTCGTCTTAGATTTTCTTGACCTTTCCTTTCTGTCCGTCTTTGTTTCCTCTATGTTGCCTTTGCTTTCCTTTCCTTGCTGTTTTTCTTCCTTTCCTTCATCGTCTATTTCCTTTTCTCATGTGTTCCCTCCTTTCCTCAAAGTAAATTTGTTCATTCAACCATGTGGATGCATGAACTTCATGTAATAAGCTGAACTCGAGTTCATTTCATGAGTCTGTTTCTGTTTCTCACCTTGTAGTTTTTGTATTTTAATTGGCCTCTGGCCTCTCCTCCTGCAGATTTGGGTGCACAGCGCTCATAACGGCAGCGGTTACTACAGCGGTTACGGCGAGGAGGTTCTCCAGTCCGACCACTTCAACTCCAGGCTCAGCTTCGGAGACACTCAGACGGTCTGGGCCAGGACGGGCTACCTGGGCTTCCTCCGTCGCACCGAGCTCACCGACGCCAACGGAGGTCAGCGTCCTCTCTGACTGTGTCGCCTCAGCTGCTTCACGCTGCACCGGCGTGACCTCTGTGTTTGTGTGTCCCCTCGCACGAGAGACACGACGCTCTGTTCGTGGTGGGAGCTCTGGAGGAGGCCATGGAGCTGAGGGGGATGAGGTACCATCCCATCGACATCGAGACCTCCGTCATCCGCGCCCACAAGAGCATCATGGAGTGGTAGGTGTCAGATTGAGGAACATGAGCCTGCAGACAAACTCTGAAATAATCACAGCAGGTGTGTTTCTATGAAGGGGAAGCTGCTCATGGTCGGTGTCAGGTTATTACCCACACCTTTACTCCGTCACACTCGGCAGCATCACGGAGGCTCAAGGCGTTCTCCTTCTCTCTGACATGACGCTCTGATGTTCTTCAAAGATTTCTGTCTTAGCACAAAAGTCAGAGCGACCGCCATCGAAGGCAGAAACACTCCGAACTTTATTCAGTTAGATTTTTTTAGCTGAGGCACATTGTGTCGTCGACTTGAAGCCAGCTTATATATTAAAGATTAGGGATGTAACTTGTGAAGTGCAACTTACATCTTAAACAACAGAACTCATGACAGATATCTGCTTTCTTTAGAAACAGTCTCACAGTAAACTGCTGTTAACTGCTGTGATGTGCAGTTTTCCTCACGAGGCGTAACCAGGCTCTAAATTAACTTTTCTGATCAGCAGCCAATGTGGCTGGTAAGTTTTGTACATAACAATAAAATAAAAACATTAAAACTTGCAGCAGCACGCGTCAATTTCCACAGAGCAGCTCGAGCGGGCGGAAGCCAGACACAGAAAAAGCAAAGAGAACCCGGAGGATTTTCAAATTAAAATACCCCGTGCAAACTGCCGGTCGTAAAAACAGACAAACTAACTAACTACGTAACATATTTACACATGTAGAAGCATGTTTAGAAGAACACACACCGGGAAAATGTCCAAATCTGAGCAGGTAAACAAAGTCTGGCGGGCTAAGCGCTCGCTCCTGAAACTCTCCCGGTGCGTTTGAAGTCGCGTGCAGGACGGACCGAACACGCCACGCTCACGCAACGCGGCGGGAAGCCTGTTTGACCAGTTTAAGATTTACATGATTGTAGGAATCTGTGTTGAGGAGTTAGTAGAGATGGACCGGGTCTGAAGATGAAGCCCCTCGTTTAATTCGGTGTCCGTTAGTCATTGACATCTCGTCATATCTCAGCACGCTGTCCACTGTCCTGAAAAACAATTCCACGATTTAAAAATACTTCATGACTCGTCAAAGTCTTTAAACTCCTGATGCTGGAAAATTGACCCTTCATATATAAATATATAATTTTATTATTTTTATTGGTACGGTAACGTGTTGCCAGGCGTTCATGTCACTGTTGATATGTACCAGAAAACACTTCAGGTGTTCTGCTGCCTCCTGGTGGCCAAACATGAAGCATGAATGAGTCAGTGATGATGAACTCTCCTCCTCCTCCTCCTCCTCCTCCTCCTTCAGCGCCGTCTTCCCCTGGACCAACCTGCTGGTGGTGGTGGTGGAGCTGGAGGGCTCCGAACAGGAGGCCCTCGACCTGGTTCCCATGGTGACCAAGGCGGTGCTGGAGGAGCACTACCTGATCGTGGGCGTCGTCGTGGTGACGGACATCGGCGTCATCCCCATCAACTCGCGCGGCGAGAAGCAGCGCATGCACCTCCGCGACGGCTTCCTACAAGACCAGCTGGACCCCATCTACGTGGCCTACAACATGTAGCCTGAGTGTGTGTGTGTGTGTGCGTGTGTGTGTGCGTGTGTGTGTGT
>CM014096.1:4200248-4205248 GCA_004119915.2 Collichthys lucidus | reverse complement strand
TTTGTACGGTACAAGTGTGTGTGACTTGTTTTGTACACATGATAAAAAGATTAAATGACACTTTTATAAGAGCCTGCTATTGGCTCACCGTCACACTATACAGTGCAATAAAGTGCTTTGATTGGCTAAAACTCAGACTAGTTTTTATTGTTGTTGTTGTTGATTCTCATGAACCATAAATATGAAGCTCACGGTGTCAGGATAACATTTACAATGAGCTTGAGTCAAAAATACATTTGTAAACAGCTCTCGTGGCCACAAATGTCACTACAGAAATAGTTCGTACATAGAAACGTAGGAAAATTTGTGGGCTACACAGCGATATCACTGCTGAAGCTGTCAGACTTATAGTTTTGGCGGGAGACGCACTGATGCTCCACGATCACCCACCGACAGCCCCATCTACTCCCATGTAAACTGGAGAGGAGCACGGGGCACCTGAAATGTGAAACTCAGCATCCACATGGTCGACAAGATGAGGATGCTCACGCTCATTTGGGCTTTTTTCATACCTGTGGTAGATCTTCTTGCATGGAGGCGTCCACAGGAGCTTTGTTAACATCTAAGAGGGACGTCCAGGACAGAGCTGCACCTCTGTGACCAGTGAGGACCTCGGTCTCCTCAGTAAGTGGAGATGACTTTGACTCTTCCTTTACAGGACGTCTGTCAGCACTCAGGATGCTCCCACCATCTCCATGTCCAGTCCCTGGATGTGCACCGCTGTCGTCTGAGGCCTCTTCCTCCTGAAGTCCATCATCGAACTTCTGCAGGTGACATCTGTCGGTGTTTGCGTGAACACCTTCACTGTAAATCACTTCAAGAAACGCATTTCAACATCTTTTTTACATGCAGAGGTGATTTGAAAAATGTATTTATTCATTTAAAGGGTCCAGGTTAGTTGGTGCCATAGCAATCAGCTGATCTTTCTTAATTTCAAGAACTTCTTTCTGCAGCCTTTAGTTTCTTCAGGTGCTGTGTAGGTGGATTGTTTAGATGAGCTCACAGAAAGACGTTTTAAAAGTCAGTCGAATGAAACTTTGATTAAACCTGAAGTTTAACAAACCGCAGCGTCGCTTTGTGCCAAACACGAAGTTCTCTGCTCTGTTTGCTGCCTGAAAATATAAGTTTCTGATATCAGGAGAATTATACGAAGCACAAAGTCCGTCCAGACATTATCTGTGAGCGCTTATCCTCATCGCAGCCGACGTTCACGCCTACAGACGATTTAGATTTATTTATTTTACAACTTTTAAGCGCCGTCTTCTTCATAAAATATTCAGAAAATTACACGACTAACTTTGAAACACTCTGAGCTGAGATGAATTCATCTCTGTCTCTCTAGCTCGGGGTGGCCTCAGCGTGTCATCGAGCCGCCCTTTAAGGACCGCCCACAAAATCCTGAGACTGAAAACTGGTAAAAAACTGTTTTATGGGTCTTTGAAAAGTGTTTTCACAAGTTTAAAGAAAGTTCAGAGCTGTGATTCATTGGACCTGCCCTGCTCGTCGTCCTCATGTTGATGTCAAACTTCTGCAGGTGACGTCTGTTGGTGTTTGTTTACTCTGTGGAGCACATTCACTGCAAATCACTTCCAGGTTAGTTGGTGCCATAGCAATGAGCTGATCTTTCTTAATTTCAAGAACTTCTTTCTGCAGCCTAAAGTTTATCACAGACGGGAGACAAGAAAACCGAGATCATGAAGAAGACAGAGAGAGTTTAAAGACTCCGTCATGTGCTTTAACATCCGGCATCATTTAAATTTAAAACATTTCACTGCTCACTGACTTTTCCTCTCACAGGCGTCCTCACTCCTGCTGTTTTTAACATCTGTGAACTTTGAAATCAGAGTTTACACACACACACACACACACACACACACACATACATACATACACACACACACACACACACACACACACACTCTGTGTCATGATCTTCTCATGATCTTCTTGTGGCCTCTGGATCATATTTCATCATGAGCAGTTCTCAGTTCGTCCACACGGTGTCGCTGTTCATGCTTATAATAAAAACTCCAGGTTTATTGTCAGCGGGAGCGCGCATCTGTCCGGGATGTCCTGAGAGCTGCGTGCGTGTGTGTGCGCGCGTGTGTGTGTGTGTGGACTGTTTCAAAGTGAACACGCGGACCACCTCCTCACTCACATCGTGTCTGACCCGGAGCCGTGGACTAGTCTGTGCCAGTCCGGACTCTTTCAGTCTGTGCCGCCGTGCGTAAAGCTGCCACAGCCTGACGCACGCACTCTGCGGACTGTGGGAACGTTTCACGCTTCACCTGCGCGTGTTTCCTGCTCAGCATGTCCGTCAGATGAGCTCCGAGCTGCGGCTCAGGTGGATGAGATGTGACCATGTCCTTTACGCACCGGCTCGCTCTGCTGCTGCTGCTGGGCTTCACCGTCATCCACACGGTCAGTACGCAGCAAGTTATTATTATTATTACTTTATTATTATTATTATTATTATTATTATTATTATTATTATTATTATTATTATTATTATTATTATTATTATTATTATTTGTTTTGTTTTGTTTTTATTATTATTGTTGTTGTTATAATTATGATTTTATTTTTATTATGATTTATTGATTTATTTATTGTTTTATTTTATTTTATTTTATTGTCATTGTGATTATTATTATTTTTATTATTATTATTATCATTATTAGCAGTATTATTTTTTTAATTATTATTATTATTATTATTATTATTATTTTGTTTTTATTTATTTTTTGTTATTGTTATTATTATTATGATTTATTTATTTATTGTTTTATTTTATTTTATTGTTATTGTGATTATTATTATTATTATTATTATTATTATTTTTATTATTATTATTATTATTATTATTATTATTGTTATTATTGCAGTAAGTCCTGACAGTGTTCAGATGAGGTGACTTGGATTGTTTCTCCTCTCTCTCCTGTGGCAGCACATAATCCGTTTTGATTGGTTAATTATATAACGAGGCCAGAATCCTCCAGAGTTCTTGGTGACCTTCATTTATTTTTATGTTTCCTCCACTGAGACGTCTGAAACCTTTTACTGATTAAAGTCATTCAGGGCTTTTAATCCCACAGGTGACACGACTAACAATCAGCTCAAACAACAGCCTGCAAGCTTTATGACTTATGCTGAACCGACTGTTTCTGTTCTTGGCTGTGTGACTGTTTAACGCTCAGGTTTGATTCACACAGTCGGCTCGGCTCTATATTTAGACCGGACCTTCAGTTCACAGTCACAGTCACAGTCACAGTCACAGTCGTCTTTCAGGACTTTCACATGCAAAACCACACGACGACAATCAGACGGCGATGAACTCAAACCTGACGTCAGTTCTCCAGAAATCGACTTCACTTAGAGGAAAGGTGATTCATGTGAGAAGTGTCTGTCATTGTTTGTCTTCACAAACATTACAGATAATCATGGACATTTAAAAACATCCAGACACTTTTAATAAATCATCATTTAGTTAGTTTGTTTCTGTTAACGTGTGAATCTGCAGATTATTCTCAGCTTCCAGTCTTGTGTTTTGATTCCAGGTGACATATTTTCTGTCTTCAAGATGAAAAACGTGACTTATTTAATGTATTTTTATATCAGCGTGGTATGTTTGGTGTCTGTCTGACACACCTCCTGTTTGCATGTCAGTATTATAAACTGCACACATGCAACAGAAGCCAAATGTTACAGGCGTTCATGTTGTTCAGCATCAGTAGACGTCAAACCTGAGCGTGTGTGTGTACTTCTTCTTCTTCTTCTTCTTCTTCTTTATTCTTTCTTTGCTCGTCTGATCAAAGCTGTGAGTTAAACCGCTCTCATGTTGAGAAACTGTCCATTTAAAGAGGAAAGCCTGATGTTTGACAGCCGCTGAAGCTCATGGAGGCAGATTCATGTTTCAGTTTCAAGCTTCAGTTCTGGGTCTTTCTTTCTGGGGCCGAATGACGCCTAGAAATTAGCTACAGAGACCAAAACTGTTTTTTGTACCAGGCTGTAAACATGTTGAACGTGGAGACTGACCGAAGCAAAACTTAGAGCAACTTTTTTCATGTGTCACCATAAATATTCGTCTTTGAGATGAGCGAGATCTGGATTTGTGTGTAAAACATTCAGTGCTACATAAACTAACAGTATATTAAAATCTATTTGGCCACACGGAGCCTGTTCAGAGATTTAAGGGCCGGCGTCGTAGCAGGACGACCAGATCTGTTCAGACGGGTTCTCGTCTGGAGACAGCTGAGATGTTTTTATCGTTCTGGATCGTCTGGTCCAGGTTCAGGATCAGGATCAGGATCAGGGTCTGTGTGTTTCTGTAGAACTGGTTAGAGAGACAGTTTGTTTGATTAAATCAGGTCACACGCTTCATCCTCTGCCCTTTGCCTCTTTCCATTTATAGTTTTTGTTTTGAGAAGCAGAAACAGGAAAAGAGTCCAGACCAGAAACTGGAACCAGTGAAGATCACGTCGGCCACCTTGAGGCACACCTGGAGGACTTCATGCAGCCTGATGCACGGTGGCTGTTGCTGCTGTTTCACCGTTTATCAGAACCTGAACGCACCTTTGATTCAGTCAACAAACTCCTGCAGGCTGTTGACTGACTGCAGATTAGATATTTTAGGGAAGTTGCTGGCTGCAGATGTTTGCACTGTAAAAAAAATGAGGAGAACTAAACGGGAGGAGAATAACTGGGTCACTTTATATTTGAATCTTCTTGTTGCACCGTCGGCTTCTACAACAGCGTAGCGACACCTGACTGCAGAATTAGCCGCTTTCCTGTCCTATATTTTGACGGAGACCTTGATTGTGTTCTTTCACGGCCGTGAACACACACACACACTTTTCCCCTCGACCCAAATTCTCACCAGAGCGCCGCCGAATTTAGCCCCCAACAAAGGCGCCATTTCCTCCTGAGTGTTCGATGCCCGAGCCGCGTTTTAAAGTGAAATCAGACTGTTTGTGAGGTGAGGGGAGATCAGGGAGGAAAAA